>OZ012659.1:58431967-58590718 GCA_963942545.1 Oxycera nigricornis | reverse complement strand
GGTTCGAGTAAACAAGAATTCAACGCATCATTTCCGTACCTTAAGGAGGAAGCTTGAAATACTGCTAAGGAGTATGGAGTAGGAAAATTGACAGTCTCGGATATTAAAAAGAATAAGCAAAAAATAGAAAGGTAGAAATATGAAAACTGCAAATATTTTCTTACGATAAAACATCTTCCTTTTCAGTTATGCAGTCAGCACTGAGAGTAGCCTATGCTCCAGGAAAACTATGAAATCCGCCGAGTACGATTTGGTGGATTTTCCTGGTTTCAGAGAAAACGGTGGCAACACATTCCGATCTCCGAAATCCTTGTTTGTGCAAAGGAGAAAGAATTTTTCGACGAAATTTATGGAGACACACGTACGTTTTTTGCTAGTAAAGGTTGGCTTCATAATTTTAAAAACGCTTTGGTGTCAGATTTCTAAAGATTTCCGGGGAGAAATTAAGCAATGACTGCAATGTTGTGGAACCATTTAAAATTAAATTTAAGGAAAGCGTAAAAGAGATGAATAAGCAGCTATGTAAAATTTATAATGCAGATGAAACCGCCATCTTCTGGAGGAAATTACCGGAAAAGACTCTAGCGTTGCGTACGGAAAAAATGTGCTGCAGGTAGAAAAATTGGAAAAGAACGAATGACTCTTTTAGTTTGTTCCAATGCCACTGGAAAGCATCGACTGAAACTCTTGATGATAGACAAATTCAAGAGCGCTGAAAGGACGGTCTTTACCCGTGGAGTACGTCAGTAGCAAAAATGCTTGGATGACGGAAGTTTTGTTCAAAGAATGGTTTCATACGTCATTTGTCAAGCAAGTTAGACGTTATTTAAAAAGTGAAGGGTTGCCAGAAAGAGCATTTCTGTTATTGTATAATGCGACTTGCCATTCAACAAAATCCGAGATAAGTAGCGATGATGGTAAAATCTGTGTTATGTTGTTCCCTCCCAATTGTACTGCACTCATACAACCCATGGATCAAAACGCCATTCGAATTCTTAAACTAAGTTACCGCAAGAGTTTTCTTTGTCATATTTTGGCTACCCTAGATGACGATTTTATGAAGTGAATCAAACAATTTAATCTCAAAGATGTTACAATGATTGTCGCCAACGCATGGAACTCTGTCACCGAAAGCACTTTGCGGACATGTTGGAATAAACTTTTAGGAGTCGATGAATGGGAATCTGAAGATGAATTTCCTTTTTCCACATTGAGAGAACATTTAACTGCTAGGTCTGAAGAGAATGCACTTATCGACTTGCTCAATGATATTTCTCCTGACGACTACCAATTTTCATAAGTTAACGAATGGATTGCCGATTCAAGAACTGAGTAGTGAAGTTGAAGACGATGAAGATCAAATCGATAAACCACTTGTCGAAAACACGAAGGTTTCCCATGCTGAAGCTGTGTCTGCACTTAACAAATGCATTGAATATGCAGAACAAGAAGAGTACAATATAAATGAAATATTGTGCCTTCAAAAATTAAGAGAAAAAGCCATGCTAGATCTCAAACGGGCTCGTGTTCGTCAAGCAAAGATTTCAAATTTTTTCAAATAACTACTGCTCGATTGATTTTATTCCTGGTACAATTTGTTGATTTATATTCCAACTTTATAATTATGAATTTGAGTAAATAAAATTTTTGTACATTTAAATAAAACGATTTTGTTATATTCATAAGGTACTTAAAATAATAGTTTATGAATGTTCTCGGTCATCCGGCCGATTTGGTAATTCGGACAAGCCATGAAACGTAACTGTCCGAATTGTCAAAGGACCACTATATAAATATATATATATATATATATATATATATATATATATATATATATATATATATATATATATATATATATATAGAGTGTTTTGTATTCGGTGGCATAAAATGACACCACGTATTCTTTGAAGTGTCCCGAGAAAAAAATCGAAATGGAGGGGGGTGGTAAATCCGAAGGGGTTTCGAGATATAGGAGGGGAAGTACCCCGCTCCATAACCACGACCTGGCACGTGTAAATCGTCATTACTATTTTATTTTTATGTGTAGACTTTTGAAAAAGAATGCGTTCGATAGCCTGTCAATGTATCTTTCTAGAAATGTATTAACAAGTGCCCCCAATGCTGCCAGTTTTACACGAAAAAATGAGAAACTTAAAACAACCGGAAAAAATTGCTAATTTTGACTTTCGCGACCGTGTTAAACGCTTAAGTGATGTCCTAACCTATAAAAATTATTATCTTGACAGAAAGCCTTACTTTCTGCTGGAATACTTCCGAAGAAATAGGTTGCCGATTTTACTTTGTTTCCTTCGAAAAATAGAAAACTAAAATTGTGTGAAATTTTGCTGACTTACTTTATTATGGAAAATAATAACTAAAGATCTATAGTAACAATTTCTTTTGAAATTATCATTAAACAGCAGTATTTATGTATTGCTTGTGATCACATCAACTGTTCAAAGTGTCTTCCTTCCACAGAAATGCAAAGAATAGCTCTTTTCTTAATTTCTGTAACTACATAGAAATGCATGAGTTCCTCTCTTATTTTTTCACTAGCTGCCTCAATTCTTAAATCTAATTGTTAAACTGATGACACAGGTGTCTTGTACGCTTCTTGCTTCATTGCACTCCACACATAAAAATCAAGGATAGTTAGATCTGGAAACCGGAGTAGCCAGCTAATTGGACCATTTCGACCTATCCACCTTCCTGGATAGTTTGAGGCAAGCCAATGGGTGGTTTCTTGGCCAGTATGGCTTGAAGCACAATCGTGTTGGTAATACATCCTGTTCAAATTGATTATTGGTGTATCTTCCAGTAAAGCTGGCAACTCGTTATCCAAAAAATTTAGATACCCGGCAGAAATCAGCCTTTCCGGCAAACGGAATGGTCCAACTATCCTACGCCCCAGGACGCCTGCTCACTATTTCTGCTAAATCTACGCTATATAGAGGTGGCCCTGGTTACTCTGGGATTGATAATAGCCCATAGATGGCTGTTGTGGAAGTAGTTGACACCATCCCTTGAAAAATGTGACTCGCCGGTCCATAAAATGTTACTAATGAAGTTGGAGTCCGCTCGATCCCGTTCGTTAAGCCACTCACAAAACTCAACCCTTTTCACGTAATCCTCGCGAAGTAACTCTTGGATGGGTTGAAAATGGTAAGGGCGCATCCTTTCCTTGCCTAAAACTCTCCAAATTTTGGTCACCGATTAGCCCAACCGCAAAGCTAGCTTGCGAGTTGATACGTCTGGTTCGTTGCGTACTGTGGATAGTATGCGTTCTTCCTGATCGGCGTCCCTGAACGTTCCTGGTCGGCTGTCCAAACGCTGCGGTTGAAAACCTCCAAACTCTCGTAAGTTCCTTTGCAGTCTCATGAAGGTTCTGGTATCCGGTAAATCAGCAAAATTTCACAAAATTGTAGTTTTCTATTTTTCGAAGGAAACAAAGTAAAATCGGCAACCTTTTTCTTCGGAAGTATTCAAGCAGAAAGTAAGGCTTTCTGTCAAGATAATAATTTTTATAGGTTAGGACATCACTTTAGCGTTTAACACGGTCGCGAAAGTCAAAATTAGCGATTTTTTCCGGTTGTTTTAAGTTTCTCATTTTTTCGTGTAAAAATGGCAGCATTGGGGGCACTTGTTAATACATTTCTAGAAAGATACATTGACAGGCTATCGAACGCATTCTTTTTCAAAAGTCTACACATAAAAATAAAATAGTTATGACGATTTACACGTGCCAGGTCGTGGTTATGGAGCGGGGTACTTTCCCCTCCTATATCTCGAAACCCCTTCGGATTTACCACCCCTCTCCGATACGATTTTTTTCTCGGGACACTTCAAAGAATACGTGGTGTCATTTTGTGCCACCGAATACAAAATAGTCAAAACCGTTTATAACGGCATCGTTTAGTACGACATACCGGATAAAGCGACGAAATGTAGAGGTCCCGTTTTTACTCCACACAAACTCTTCAGCAAGAAAATAGCTTAATACAACGTCGCTTATAACGACATTATTGTCTATAGCGACACGTTTTACAACAGAATTTAGATAATTGTAGCGGCTATAACGACTGCCAAACATATTTTACTGTATTTTAAGGAATTCCAAGAATTGCGGCTGGAGCAGCTGCGATTTGGATAGTTGTTTAAGGTTTTGTGAAACATTTAGTTGAATGGAAACTTTTTAACAGTGCGCGTCGTCATGTCACAAAAAAAGAGAACAGTGTTCGTTCAGTGTAGTGAAAAAGTAGCACATTATTTTGCGACTTGAAAACGGAGAGACGAACAGTTTCATTACAAAAGAAAAGGGTGTGGGTGGCATTCCACTATTTCAACAATTTGGAAAGGCAAAAGTAAAATGAAGTATCTTTTTGAGCAAAACAATCTTAAAATCAAACGGGCCAAGTCATCTGAACATAAGGACGTTGATGTAGCTTTCATCAAGTGGTTTAGTCAACAAAGAATAAATAATATTCCAATCAGTGGGCCTGTTCTCCAGGAAAAGGCCAATGATTTTGCGCGTCGCTTGGAAAAAGAAAATTTCAACTGTTCTTCCTCTTGGATACAACGTTTTCGAGCTCGCCATGATATTGTTTCCGAGAAGATTTGTGGTGAAGCTGCCAGTGTACCTGATGGTATAACCGGAGAATGGCTTTCTCAAAAGTGGCCAGTTTTGTGCGAAGGCTATAAGCGCGAAGATATTTTCAATGCAGACGAGCTAGGCCTATTTTATAATTTGACTCCAGATAACACCCTGAATTTTAAAGGTGAAAAATGTATTGGAGGGAAAATGTCTAAGACTAGAATAACTATTTTGGTTGCTGCTAATATGACAGGTTCTACTAAAGAAAAACTGTTAGTTATAGGAAAGGCCAAGAAGCCACGATGTTTTAAAAACATACATTCCCTACCTGTCAACTACGAAAACAATGCCAAATCTTGGATGACATCCAACATTTTTGGGAAAAGGCTTCGAAACTGGGACACGAAGCTGAAATCAAAAAGTCAGAAAATTCTTCTTCTGTTCGATAACTGTCTTGCTCATCTCGTAGTGGATGATTGGCAAAATATAAGGCTCGTTTTTTTACCGCCAAACGTCACTTCAGTTTTACAACCGATGGACCAGGGTGTAATAAAATCTCTTAAAACACAGTACAGAAAAATTCAAGTACTGCATATGCTACAAAGCATCGAAAAAGGAGATCAAAAAGTAGTATTTAATATCCTTGATGCAATTTTAATGATATCCGAAGCATGGAATAATGTCAATCAAAGAACTATCGCCAATTGCTTCAGGCACGCTGGCTTCAAAGTTTATCTGCATGCATCTGCATGTAGAGGGCAATCTTCAAATTATGTCTGAAAATTATGATGAAGCTGATGACATTCCTTTGGTGCAATTAGCCCAAGCATTTCCATTATTGTTGCCAAATAGTGACATTAAAGAGTTTATTGAGGTGGACAGCAGCCTTTTAGTGTGTGCGAAAGCAAGTGAAGAGGATATTTAGTCAGCATACTGATGAAAATCAAGACGAAGAAGATGAATTTGCAGTACCATCACTTTGCGAAGCTCTCAGCACATTTACAGTTTTACAACAATTTCTAATCGTTCATGGAGAATTCGATTCATGTAACAATCACGTAGCGTTGAAGCGTATGCAATATGAAATGCAAAAATCGTATGCACTTCGTTATAAAAACAATCAAAAATAACAGATTTTCTTAGTATTGAGCATTAGTTGTTGTATGCTTAAATTGTTTTTGCTATGTTATAAGTATGTACAATGAAAATGTATCTTATCATAAATTTTCAAGTATAGTTTTGAACTGAATTACATTTACGAGTATACAGGTGTTTTACTAGAAGATGCTGTATTTCAGATGTTGTGCATATGTGCATCATATAGTGCAGCCGGTTAAAGCGACTATCGGCTCATACGACCGAAAACTATCGGTCCCTTGAAAGTCGTTATAAACGGTTTTGACTGTATATACATGCAAATGTTTTTTCCAACTAAAAGTGTGACTCACTTGACATTTTTATTTTTTTTTATTTTTCTGACAGCTGAAAATTACTATTTGTTATATTTTGGTTTACTATATTACGGGAAATTATTCTGTGAAAAAACTGTTAAGATCAATTCAGAATAAAAAAAGTTATGAAGAAAAAAGTTTGTTTCTGACTTCGGTTGCAATGTTTTTGCAGCACTATATATATATATATATATATATATATATATATATATATATATATATATATATATATATATATTATACATTTATTTTATATACAGTAAAACCCGTTTAAGACGATTTTACAGGGACCTATCTAAAAACGCGTCTTAAGCGAGAGAGCTTATTATGCGGGATACCGAAAATAAAACGTACTGTATTATGTTCTTATTTCGTTTATGTAGGTATTAAATTATACATTTATCAATTAAGTTAAATACATTGTGTAATTATAATTACATTATTTGAAGTAATGACTTATTTTGGCTCGAGAGAGCGATTTTGATGCATTAGCAATTACTAGATTTTCAACATAATTTAACTTTTGCAATGCGTTTTCGCTTTGATTCAAAGAACCTACATAGCGTCTTAAATCATTAACCGCTGATAATGCCTAGGCGTTTGACAAAATTGGAGTTGACTCATCTTCGTCTTCATCATTATCATTTAGGCCCTCTTTTCGTGTGTTATTCACATTCTCAATAAGAACTGATTGAATTTCGTACGGTGCCACATTTTCATCAATGGAAGAATATCCAGGAAAACCCTACATTATCACGGTTTCTTTTTCGGACTCATCAGAATTGGCACAGGCCAGGACAGTCAGTTTCTCTTTATTTGCTTTATCACCATGACAAGTTTCTCCCATGAAAACATAGGATTTATCTGGCATCAATTTAAAAAAAAACCCGAATTCATTTGCGTTAAAAATGTCTCGCGGTCCGTAATTTTGCAACAATTCGGGAGGTGCTGCCATGCATGTATCAACATCTTGTTGTGCCACTGTCTGCGATTCCCCATTGATTTGACGGTACACAATGCCGTGGAGATTTTTAAAACGATCTATCCAGTCATTTTGTCGCCGCTTTGTGGCGACCCGCGACAGCTCTTCTTGTCGCCCTTCGTGACGACTTGATGTTTCTTCGTAACACAAAACGCAGTTTTCTTTTGACCAGTTTAATTCACTTATAAATACAAGCGGTTCAAATACACACACGTTTCTACCACTGCGCTAACTTCGAACGAATAATTCATTTCGACTTTTTCCCCCTTTTCTCAAACAAATTTGATACTGCTAAGCCGTCGCCTGTGAGAATCTGAACGAACGGCAGTGTTGGTACTACAAATTATGAGAACCTGGAAGGGCGGCGTTCGTTCTTTTCTCAATCTCCGACATTTCACCCTCCTTATAAGCTTGCTTATTACTTCTCAGGCTAAGAAGGCATATGCTCGTTACCGGTCTTCGGAGCACGCCGCCTTGTGTTCAAAGGTCCACCACTCTAACAATGCCATCTCTTCCCGGGAATACCTTTTCTATTATTGCCTTTTGCCAGTTATTCCTCGGAGTTTGGTTGTTTGCGATCATTACAACGTCTCCCACATTCACAGGAGTAGTCTCGCGCAGCCATTTTTCCCGCCGAATCAGGGTTGGGAGATACTCGTTTACCCATCGTTTCCAGAATTGGTCGGCTTTCGTTTGGGCGTATCTTCAATGCTTTCTCAGGTACACATCAGCGCTTTGGTAGTTTCCCGGAATAGATAGCCCATAGAATGTTTGACTTCGTATGAAATCATTCGGAATGAATGCTGGTGGGTCCTTTGGATCTGATGAGATATATGTAATTGGTCTACTGTTGACTATGTTCTCTACTTCTGTAAAAAGCGTCCAAAGAGTGTATTCCTTAGGTGCTTCTTCCTTCAAAATAGCTTGCAAACTCGTTTTACAAGACCCACTAGTCGCTCCCATGAACCACCCATATGTGGGGCACCTGGCGGCATGAAATTCCACTTTATTCCGTAGATCGAAAGCAGTTCGGATAGTTTGGTTTGATCCATTTCTTTCAATGACTTAGCCAATTCTTTATCGGCTCCTCGGAAATTCGTGCCAGCGTCCGAGTAGATTTCTTCAGGTCTTCCCCGACGGTTGATGAATCGCATAAGGGCCATTATAAAATTGTCCGTGTCTAGACTTGGAGACAGTTCCAGGTGAACCGCACGAGTTACTAAACAGGTAAATAATACACCCCATCGTTTTTCTCGACCTCGTTTTACTGTCACTGACAGAGGTCCGAAATAATCAACCCCTGTTTAGCTGAAAGGCGCTTTGTAGGGCTGCAGTCGTGCCCGCGGAATTTGTCCCATTTCTGGATTTGTAGGTTTAGTCCTTCGAAGTTCGCATTCTCGACATCTATTCCATGCGGATTTTACGGCCTTGCGAACGTTTAGAATCCAGTACTTCTTCCTTAAATCATTCACCACACGTTCTTGACCATTATGAGCGCTTCGCTGATGGTGATAGTCGATGAGAAGTCTCGTGAAACGATGACCAGGCTCTAGAATCACGGGTCGTTTCCCGTGCTCTTCCAGCATGGCGGCATTATCAAGACGTCCTTTTAGCTTGATCATACCATCTAAATCCACGAAGACCCCAATAGAAGCCAAGCGACTGTTTTTGCCGACAACGCCAGTATCTTGAAGCTCCTTCAATTCCTTGGGAAAGGAGTCTGATTGTACTTGTTGCAACCATTGAAGCTCAGCCAGCTTCAATTCGTCCGCCGTTATGGACTCTCGTATGTTTACAGGTCCTGCTGTTTTACTTGGCCTCCATCGCTTTCCGATTCTGATGACGATCGCAGTACATCGAAGAAGCTTCGTCAACTTGGAAAAATTGTTTGCATTGGGTAACGGATAAGCATGCACTTTCGCTATTACCGCCACTGAGGCCCGGCTACTGAGTTCTAAGTCGACTATGTTGACGTCAATTGCACTCTCCCTCCGTTCTCGAGGCCAATTATCATAATTTTTCCCCAAGAAAGAAGGCCCGGTGAACCATCGACTGCTTTTGGATAGATCGAGAGTTGTTGATGATCTCGTAGCGTCATCTGCTACATTGTCCTCTGAGGGTACCCATCGCCATTCCTCTGGGTTTGTGTGTTCCCGAATTTCTTCGACCCGATTGTTTACGAAGGTCTTAAATCTCCCTGCCTCAGAGCGTATCCAACATAATACTGTTTTTGAGTCCGACCAGTGTATTTTCTTGATGGTAGTTCGGAGCTCAAGCTGTAACGCATAACCCGGATTGGAACCCATTACGGCTGACTGGAGTTCCATCCGAGGGATTGAGAGTGTCTTGGTTGGAGCAACTCAAACTCTGGATGCAACTAGCATGACGGTCGGGGTTTCTTTCCCTATTCGCAAATATGCGACCGCTGCATATCCTTCACTGCTAGCGTCGACGAATACATGAAGTTCTGCTTTTCCGCTTAGCAATCCACCATACCATCGTGGTACTGATATGAACTTCAACTTGGGTAGATCGATCAGCCATTTTTTCCATTGCTCATATACTTTTTCAGTTATATGTTGATCCCAATCTACACCTGACTTCCAAACATTCTGCAGCACTACAAGACCCTTGAGTTTAGATGGCGAGACGAATCCCAAAGGGTCAAAAATAGACATGATTAGTCTGGATACTTCTTGCTTGCTGGGAGTTCGCGTTCCATCAAGTAGTTTATCTGGAAGTTTGGATAAGTCCAACGAAAATTGCAATTTGTCACTAACCGGGTCCCATTGCAATCCCAGAACTTGGTTAGCAGATGTTTCGGACTTGTCTCCCAGGATCTTTGTCTTCCTATCGATCAGCGTCTCGGGAATAGAGCGCATTAGATTTTGAGAATTACTAACGAATTGGCACAGTTGAAAACCCCCACTTTCGTTGATTTGAATGACTTCTCGCACCATTTTTGCTCCTTGATCATCCGTGTCATAGCATCCTAGATAGTCATCCATTTAGAAGTCCCTTTTAATTGAATCAACTGCCTCCGGAACCTCGATGATGAACTGCTCAACATTTTTATTTTTAACAAAGATGGCTGACGATGGTGATGATGTTGCTCCAAATATCATCACGTTCATGACATATTCCTGGTAGGGTTTCCGTTGATCTCCATCACGCCATAAGAATCTTTGGCTGTTACGATCTTCATTGCGAATATATATTCGATGAAACATATCCGCGATGTCACCAGTGCATGCAAACCTTCCATCGCGAAATCTCCATAAGATAGCGTGAAGAGAGTTAAGAAGATCGGGTCCCGTGAGCAGTTGACTATTCAAACTAATGTTATTGGTCGCAGCCGCATCGAAAACGAGACGAATTTTCTCTGGTTTCTTGGGATTCACAACTGCAAAGTGAGGCAGATACCACAATTTGGCACACTTCTCAGCGTTTTCGATGTCGAAAACTTTCGATACATATCTCTTGCTTAGGTATTCGCTGATTTTTTCTTTATATTTCACACGAAAATTCTCGTCGTTCGTCATTCGCTTCTCTTGGTTTCGAAGCCTAAACTCTGCTTGCTTACGACTTGGAGGTAATTGTGTTACGCCAGGCCGCCATATCAAACCTGTTTCCCACCTCCCGTCGTCAGTTCGCTGCGTTGTTTTTTCCATTATGGCCGAAGCAATTTTATCCTCTTGTGACATTGATATTTCTTTAGTAGAATTAGTTGCGTAGCCTTCTAGGCTGAAGAACTCCGCATTACATTCAGCATCTCGTACATGGAACATTACTACTGGACCGTTAGTATTCGTGCATATTTTTCCACCTATAGTCCAACCTAGTTTCGTTCGGATGGCTAACGGCGTTTGGTCGGGGCCTTCTAAGACATCTCTATGCGCCGCTAAGCTCAGATGATCAATACCTGAGCAACTGAGGAACCGCCTGATAGTAGCTACTCATTTTGAGCCTTCGGAGATGGCTCCATTTCGATTTGATACGTTCGATGTCAAGCGACTGCGGCCGAATATGAAGATTTTTCACCGTTCTGACATTGCGTAGCTTATAAGATTTACTCCCTTTCGAAATCTCCTCTTACTCGCAATGTAACGCTTCGTGATGAGTCATCTATCTTGGTCGTTCCATCCACCCATTCGATGGTTAGAGGGATTACCGAGCCGTCCACTTCCAGTTGTTCCCGCAAGGCTTCCGTCATCATGGTGATTTCAGAACAATCGTCAAAAACCGCATATGTTCGAACTTCTCCATTTTTTCCTGAGAGCTTTACGGGTAGAATCCTAAGTAGCCTTCCTGTTTCAGGTACAGAGTTTACGTTGCCATTCAATTTCACTTCCTTTTGGCTGGTGTTGGTAGAGTTTTCGGGTTTTTTCCACCCATGTAGCACTCGATGATGATATCTCTCACATCCGTCTACACCGCATTGCTGCTTATTCTGGCAATCCCGACGTTGATGGTGGCCAAGACAGCAAAAGCATAACATTTTCTTTTTCACTATTTGCCATCTTTTGTCGAGACTCATCCTATCCAGCAACCAGCACTGATCGCGATGACTATTTTCACAGAATGCACACTTGACTGATGTACTCTTCCTGGAATTGGCTTCTGGCTGAGAAGTTTCCCGAGAGGTCGTATTGAGAAACGATCCTCTAACTCTGTTCGTTATACCTTCTGCAATGTAGGACATAGCTTCGGCTAAATTTTTCACATAAAAAAAGAAGTCTTTAACTGTACAGTCACCACCAGTTTTGGCTTTAATACGAGCCCACTCTATGCACATAGCACCCGATAACTTTTTCTCCAGTTCTTCTAGAAGCACTACGTTGTTTAAATAGTTTTCTTTATCTAATGCTTCAGCATTAGCCACTAGATTGGCCAAACTATTAGCTAGCTGAATGACACTTGCACTATCATTGTCTCTAACTTTTGGCACTGATTTCACTTCGTCTATTAAAACTTTTAAAATAGTGGTCGGCCGTCCGAAATTTAACTCCAATACACGTAATATTTCCGACACATTCTTCGAACTAATCATTAACGATTTCGATATTGCATGGGCTTGTCCTTTCAAAGCTTTAATTAAGCGCGCCAAGTTTTCTTCATTCGAAAATCCGAAAAGAGAATCGGTCTCTTTGAAACGACTTATAAATCGAGGCCACTCCGTTGGGTCTCCACTGAATTCCGGAAGATCTCGGGTTACCGATTGAGAGGATAATAACCTTTTCAAATCCGCTTGTTGGCTTGTATGTTGTAAGTCCTTCAAGCCTTGAGTTATGCTGCTTTGGCCTGCAAAGGCTTGCAATGTCGCCGCATCGATGTTATGCAAATTTCTTCGTTGTTCGACATTGGTATTTGTTTCCGCATATGTATCCTCCTCCAAAAGCCGTGACCGCAATTCAGCTATTGCTTTTTCTCGATCTAGCTGTGCTAGTGCTGCTCTTGCTTTTTCTTCTTGCGTAGCTACTTCGGAAAGCCTCACGTAGTTCTCGAGTTTCGCCTTCAGCTTTCCCCGTTTGTCGCTATTAAGGCTCAATGATGAACAAGATGCCGCTTTGCTAGTCCCTGCGACTCTTTCATCGATTTCATCCACCTTCAAGTCATCGGATGTATTTGCTTCAGCCAATTTCGTCTCTATTTCGACGATTTCCCTCTCTCGGGCTAATTGTGCCAAGTTTGCTTTCAGCTCGTTCTCTTGAGCCGCCATCTCGGCTAGTTGGACGCGTTTATCGTATTCAATCTGTAGTAACTCCCGGTTGCGGCCGCTTCGTTGAGATGATGCCAATGAATTGTTTGATGGCCACTTATCTGCAGCTGATATGCCACCTTCTCCACCTTGCGTCTCTGTACGCTCGAACAATGGTGTTTGCTGCAGTTCACGTCCCCTGTGCGGATGGTAACTGAGCTCACCTGAGTCGCTTCGTGCCGGCGGTATGCCGACATTTCTGCGTGTGGCCCTTCTAGACCTCTCGGTCATCTCTGCACACCTTCTTGTTGTTCACCAAAAATATGCTAGTGCCGGAACGATCCGGCTCGACGGACCAAATTGTCGCCGCTTTGTGGCGACCCGCGACAGGTCTTCTTGTCGCCCTTCGTGACGACTTGATGTTTCTTCGTAACACAAAACGCAGTTTTCTTTTGACCAGTTTATTTCACTTATAAATACAAGCGGTTCAAATACACACACGTTTCTACCACTGCGCTAACTTCGAACGAATAATTCATTTCGACTTTTTCCCCCTTTTCTCAAACAAATTTGATACTGCTAAGCCGTCGCCTGTGAGAATCTGAACGAACGGCAGTGTTGGTGCTACAAATTATGAGAACCTGGAAGGGCGGCGTTCGTTCTTTTCTCAATCTCTGACACATTTGAAGCATTAAAATCAGTGGTTTGTAAGCTTTCAGCAATTTTACATGCGTATCAAACGGGATGGCGATCGTGTTAAGCGTTAAGAAATGTATGAAAACATGCCTTAAGTTGCCGGGACTGGCGTAAAATGGCGTATTATGCGAGAAATCGTATTAAGCGTGATCGTATTAAGCGGGTTCCACTGTATATATGTTTATATATATATATATACTTATATATATATATATATATATATATATATACACTTATATATATATATATATACTTATATATATATATATATACTTATATATATATATATATATATACTGTGGTGGCCAAATAAAAGTTACCACTTTGAAAAAAATAACGAAATTTCCTAGAAAGTCCTATTTTTATGGGTCCTTTAATTAAAATACCATGCGGGGTTAGCTACCTGTCGGTCTGTTGTTAATTACCTGTCCGTTTCACGACAAGGTTGGCTTCTGTCAAGCGTTTATTGTAGTTGAGTCGTTTATGAGTGAACATGGCACCACACTTGGGTAGTGAAAAAAAGCGAGTATTGTCGTGTTACGCAACGAAGGGCTTTCCATTAGGGCTATAGCCAGAAGAATTGGCTGTAGCCACGTGACTGTGTTGAAAATTTTGGAAAAAAACGCGAAAGGATCTCTCCAGCGGAAACCAGGAACAGGACTTGGGAACAAAAAGACGACAGCGAGAGATGACCGACATCTGAAGAACTTATGCCTAAGTGACCGAAGAAGAACCGCTAGGGAAGTTAACAGGCACTTCCAGGAAGCGACTGGGACAGTGATTAGCGATAGAACTGTTCGAAGAAGGCTGCAGTTAGGGGGACTTTTAGCTCGGCGACTTCGGAAAAAACCAATTCTAACAGCTAAAATGAGGACAGCGAGGCTGAACTTCGCCCGATCGCATCGAAATTGGTCGGAAAATGACTGGAAGAGAAAACTCTTCACCGACGAATCGAAATGCAACCTGAACCAGTCGGATGGATTGCAGTATGTACGTCACAGAACCGGAGAGGAACTTCACGAAAACTGTGTAGTGACTCGAAACAAGTTCCCACTAATTTACATGGTTTGGGGTTGCATTTCGTATTTTGGCACCGGAGATTTGGTGTTTTTAGAAGGATCAATGAATGCAATCAGTTACATCAACGTGATTGACAACCATTTGATCCCGTCGATGGATACGCTCTTCCCAGTCATTTACGACCCGATTTTCCAAGATGACTCTGCGCCATGTCATCGCGCTCGTAAGGTAAGTTGTGGGTCTTTTACAAACAACAGTTCAATACAAAAATAAAAATTATATAAAAGCCTAAAATAATTGTTTTGTTTTTACACAGGTTAAAGTGTTATGTGTGTTGATGATGTATTGTTTGGTCATTGGATAAATTGCCTTCGTGATCTCGTCTTCGGATGTACTCTTCCAGAGTGATGGTCTTCCTTTATTTAAAGACGGGAATTAGTACAATAGAAGGTCGGGACTGATTTCTGTAACACCTACAGGCATCTGTTAGAATGCCGCATATTTGGCGCAGTCCGAGTAGACAGGCAGCCGGTATTTCTAAAGTATTGAATTTGCCAAGATGAGAAGCAATTCGTTATCTGCCAACTAGTAAAAGGCAGTTTCTGCTCCTTTACTCTAAACTTTGAACTTTGCCGCTGGTAGGCAATGTCGCTTAATTAAAAACAACTTATAGTTCTACGTTGTAGAATAAACTGAGGCTGAGCATAAACCCAACTCGTTCTTTTATTTACGAATTTTGCTTATGCTAATACAATAAAAATTGCTTATTGAATAAAAATCCCTACTCTAGTTCTATGTTAAGTTATCTAAACCAATCGATCATGGTTCAATTCCGTTCCCACGGAATTCGTCGCATCCAGTATTGTTTACGTTGCTTTGACCCAATTTGATTATTTGGATCAATGCTCTGAATGAACCGTTTACCATGGGTAGTTTGAGTAAAGGGGAAATTATCAAAGACTCATTTGGTGTATGTATTGGGATCGATTTGGTTGGTTTGTTAGGTTATGTAATAAAAGCTTATGAGGGAAATTGTTGTGTATGGGATATTTTTGGATTCGGGACTAGGAATACCCTACACCCCATTTCTTTAAGAAAGTATTTGTTACCAAATACGACTGATTGGTTGAGGTAACTTGGCTTAAACTATACTTAATGTAGCGTATAGATATACATATATATATATTTTTGTAATAACAATAGTTTTTATATTAGAGCTTAATTAAATACAATAGTTTAAATACATTTACTTTGATTGTACAAGATTTTTGTATAATTTAAGTCTGTTATTGTGTATCCATTTATTTTTGTTCTCTATCTCTAATAGTGTATTGACGTTATTCGTGTTTATTACTTTATATGGGCCTTTATACGGTTTCTGGTTTTTCTTCCTGTTTTCTACTGTTATAAGTACTAGATCACCAATGTTTAATTGAAGAGGTTTTGTATATGATGTTTTATTGCTTCTAGCTAATTTTGTTTTTTCTATTAGTTCTCTGGCTTTTGCTGCAGATACTTTTAATCTTAGCTTCAACTCATTCGCGTAATTCTCAATATCATAGATTTTATCTGTGTTGTCTAGAGTGTCATTTGGTAAATATGAAAGTTTTCCGAAAACTAGTTCGTATGGTGTGTAGTTAGTGTCTACGTGTGGGGTTGTATTATATGAGAATGTATAGTATGGTATCCATTCATCCCAGTTATTGTCATCAACGAATGCTAACAGGTATTCATTGAGGACACGATGGTTTCTTTCTACTACACCTAACGTCTCATGGTGATAAGGTGTTGAAAAGATTTGTTTAATTTGTAACAGTTCGCAAATGTTTTTTAGTAGATTATTTGTAAATTCTGTCCCTAAATCGGTTTTTAAAATTTTGAAATGACCGTATTGTAGTATAAAATTGTTTACTAAGGCCTTTGCTACTGTCTTAGCTTCCTTACTTTCTATGGGTATAGCCGTAATATATTTTGTTAATTCGCATTGTAACGTTAATATATATCGATAATTGTTTGAAAGTCTCAATGGGCCTACGATGTCCGCACTTACTATTTCAAAACTAGTAGAGGGTGTATCGGTTTTAATCATTCTTTCTTTTGTGTGCTTAGTTATTTTATTGAATTTGCACTTTTTGCAATTGTTGATATAATGTTTGATCATGCTATTCATGTTCTTCCAACAGTATCTTTGTTTTAATTTAAGAAGCGTTTTGCGTATTCCTGTATGTCCTCCGTGTGGCGATTCGTGGAATTCTTTTATAAGTTCATTTTGTTTAGCGATGTCATTAATTCTCTTCGGGGGTTTATATATCATGATTTTTAACTGGATATCCATTTTTCGTTGCAACGTATTAAATAATTTCTTGAATTCTTCTTTGGGTACGTACCTAAATATTATATCTTCCATAGATAGAGCTAGCTCGTTTATATTATAATTCTGCGCATAATTCAGTAACTTCTTCACTACAGAAACTAGTTTCGTGTTTGAATTATCGTTACAGTTATTGCGAGATTTCACACTTTGCTTGTCGCTGGCGGAAACGTATTTCTCGTGAGCTTTATCGCTAAAGTGGACCATTAAATAATCTTCCTCCTTTGAGATTATTATACCTTCTTCATCGTTGCGCAACATATTAAATTTTAGTTTTAATGCCCCTATTATATCGGATAGCGAAGTACAATCGAACGCATAGAGGTGATCAATCTCCCGTTTTCTTTTGTCGCTTTCGTTATCGATTTTTGTGCTTGTTTTATTACATTGTTGTTTTATCACCTTGCTTCTTGTTATCGCCATAATTTTCTTGCCGATACTTTCGTTATTGGTTGGGGGAATCATTGATTTTAATATTTCTGAGTCTAGTTGTATAGGACTCGAAATCAACTTTGCACATTTATTTACTGAATATATCTCTACCTAATATACACTCAGTTTCTATTGGAAAGTCCTCATCTACTATATGGAAAGAATGCGTTATCATTTCATTGTCGATGATAAATTGTTGTTGGGTTGTTCCCAGAGACATTATAGTCTCTTCTGTTATGCCCGTGAGTTTACATTTATTTTCGGGCTGAATATCGATACTTTTGCGAATTAAACTATTAGTTTTTAATATTGATATGTCTGCACCTGTATCTATTAGTAGCTTCAGGTGTCTATTCTCATTTTTATTATAAATGTTAATGTAATTAGTGCTAATACCCGTTATCCTATATATTTTGTTAGTTTTGGTTTTTACATTGTTTTTGGCTTTGTTTACCTTTATTCTTCCAGGAGGGTGCCTAATTCCTCTCGGGAAGCTGTCGAGTTTCCCTGGTCCGATCTTACGCGAATACTTCTAGTGTTATTATTGTTTGAATAATTTCTATTACTGCGATTATTTCCATTTCTAGAGTTGTTGAAATTTCTATTCGTTTGGAAATTTCTAGCGCGGGTAAAATTTCTATTGTTGAAATTTTGGTTATTCGCGGGTCTATTACCGTCGAAATTTCGATTATTGACATATTGATTATTTTGAAAGTGATCACGCGGCCTATATCTGATATTCTGGGGATTATAATCATTTCTGCTTATATGATTTGTATTTCTATTGTTTGGATACCTATCATATCTGTTTATATGTAAAACACTATTCTGCTGCGTTGCGGTACTCTCAACTTCTGTGGCAAGTGAAATTGCTTCACCTAGATTCTTAGGTCTTGCAGCGAATATTGTTTCCCTTATTTGGTCGTTCAGACCATTTTTGAACACTGTTAATGCGTATGTATCATTTACGCTTTGTATGGCTTGTTTTGCAGCCTGGATTGGGTTTGGACCTAGTTCAGATATTTGAAGCTGATTTAGCTCATTGACTAAATTCAATATTTTGTCTTTGTAGACAGAAATAGGTAGTCGTTTTTGTGTGATTGTAGACAATTGTGTATGCACCTGCGGAATAGTTTTCGGGTTTTTGTATTTTTGTCTCAGTTCTATTTCAAAATTTTCTAATTCTGTAATGTCTGAGGTATTCAGTGACGTTCTAACATTTGGACTAAGTTTCACATGTACGACAAAATTTAGTAATTCTGTTTTTCCTTCTGGTGAAAGTCTTTTACCGATGAGTTTAACTACTATTAGAAAAGTCTCTAGCTCAGAAAATTTACCGTCGAAGTTCGGTATTGTTTTGATGGCAGTGTCAATATTAAACTCTGCCATTGCAGTATAAGTTATTTCTTCTTTTATTTTTACTGTGATATTTTCCGCGTTTAATCGTTCAATTAATGCTGAAGTTAGTGCCTTGCAAGTCTTGGATATCAATGACTTGAGATCAAGTTCGGTGCCTTCTTCTATTTGGCTGAAAAGATTAATACATTCATTTTCAATTTCTATTACTGATTCTAATTTTTCTTTTAGTGTTTTGACCGTGTAGGTTTTAGTTTTTTTCAAATTGGAGAAAATAGTCTGTAATTCGGCTAAAAGCAATTTTATTTTGCTTGCAGGCATCTGTGAATTGTCTATGTATTTGATTAAACATTAATCCTGTTTGCTAAAATGTTTCTATCAACTATATTCCTAGCATATTTCTTTTGCTTGCTATTGTAAAGATATAAAAATATTAAGATGATAGAAAATATGACTGTGGTACTTATGGTTTGTTTGTATTCTATAAGTACATTAGAGTTTGTGCTACAATTATTGCCCATTTTGTATTTAATTTATATATTTTATTTACTATTTATACTTGATTATAACGTTATTTTTTTTTTTTTTAAATTATTTAACTTATTTGAGAAGTTAATTCTATTTTCTCCTGTCGATATGTGAAGTAGACGATGTAGTATTGCTTTTTCTCTTCGTTGGTTAAATGCTTTTCCTCCTCTTCGTCGTCGCTTTAATTTTTCTATCTTAGGCTGGTCTTCGGCTGGCCTCTTTATAAATTCACGAATGTTTCGTCTTCGTGGTCCAGGTAACGGTGTCGGATCATCTTTAGGCGCTTGCTTTATTGGCATCGGCACGTACTCCTCTTGTTGATGTTCTCTTCTAATTTTTCCACTGAGGATCAGGCATCTCTCGAACTTAACATGGAACTCCTCGTCTGACTGTATCTCTGTGATTTCGCCTTCTTCTAGATCGAGGTCGTTGGTCGTAGAATCGTGGGTCGCAGGATCGTGGGTCGCAGGATCGCCATGTAATGTGTGTTGATGATGTATTGTTTGGTCATTGGATAAATTGCCTTCGTGATCTCGTCTTCGGATGTACTCTTCCAGAGTGATGGTCTTCCTTTATTTAAAGACGGGAATTAGTACAATAGAAGGTCGGGACTGATTTCTGTAACACCTACAGGCATCTGTTAGAATGCCGCATATTTGGCGCAGTCCGAGTAGACAGGCAGCCGGTATTTCTAAAGTATTGAATTTGCCAAGATGAGAGGCAATTCGTTATCTGCCAACTAGTAAAAGGCAGTTTCTGCTCCTTTACTCTAAACTGTGAACTTTGCCGCTGGTAGGCAATGTCGCTTAATTAAAAACAACTTATAGTTCTACGTTGTAGAATAAACTGAGGCTGAGCATAAACCCAACTCGTTCTTTTATTTACGAATTTTGCTTATGCTAATACAATAAAAATTGCTTATTGAATAAAAATCCCTACTCTAGTTCTATGTTAAGTTATCTAAACCAATCGATCATGGTTCAATTCCGTTCCCACGGAATTCGTCGCATCCAGTATTGTTTACGTTGCTTTGACCCAATTTGATTATTTGGATCAATGCTCTGAATGAACCGTTTACCATGGGTAGTTTGAGTAAAGGGGAAATTATCAAAGACTCATTTGGTGTATGTATTGGGATCGATTTGGTTGGTTTGTTAGGTTATGTAATAAAAGCTTATGAGGGAAATTGTTGTGTATGGGATATTTTTGGATTCGGGACTAGGAATACCCTACAAAAGAATTTGTCACAGAAAGGGGAATTTCCACACTTGAGTGGCCTGGAACAGCCCCGATTTGAACCCAATCGAGAATTGTTGGGCCGAACTGAAACGTAAAGTGGCAAGTCGGGGACCAAGGAGGAGTTCAAAAACGCCATCAAAGACGCTTGGAAGGACATCAGCATCGAATACTGCCAGACGTTGATAAAATCCATGCCACGAAGGATTGATGCTGTAATCAAGGCTCGCGGAGGATACACGAAGTATTAGTTTTAGTTATTATTTAAAGAATATTGTTCCTACTTACATACTAGTAACTTTCCATACAAATTCCCTTTTCAGAATCCAAAATATTTAATTATTTTCACTTCAACAACTCTTGTTGCGAAAATGATCATTTCGCTGATAAAGCATAAAAGTGGCTGTTTCTTCAAAATAAATAAATATTTTGTTTATGGTTTCTATACATTTTAAATATAACACTAAAATTACATAAATCAACACCAGTTCGTTTTATTTGTAATCGGATATCATTATGTAGTGGCAATATTACCACATATTTGTAGGTGGTAACTTTTATTTGGCCACCACGGTATATATATATATATATATATATATATGTATGTATATATATATATATATATATATATATATATATATGTATATATATAGTTCGTTTTATTTGTAATCGGATATCATTATGTAGTGGCAATATTACCACATATTTGTAGGTGGTAACTTTTATTTGGCCACCACGGTATATATATATATATATATATATATATATAAATATATATATGTATATATATATGTATATATATATATATGTATATATATATATATATATATATTTTCAAATTTCTTTATTTTCTTTACTCCCTCCAAAGTAAGCCGTGACTTGTGTCATGTAGGGAGGAGTAATAGTACAAACCTTTTACATTTCTTATCTTACAGGTCTACAATTCATATATATATATATATATATATATATATATATATATATATATATATATATATATATATGTATATATAATATAAATATAATAGGTAAGGAACTAAGACAGAAAGAAAAGACAAAAATAGAAAAGTGAGATCATTAAAAATTATACTATAATATAATATAATAAGGGAATAGCAGAAAAACAAGATTGCGATTCACAAATCACAAGAATGAATTTACAAACATCCCTAATAAACTTTTATATAATCTCCAATGGTATAGTATAATTTTAGTTGTGTTCCGCTTTGATTAGTTATTCCCAAACTGGCAGTTTCTTAAATGAATTTTCAAATGATACTTAAAATGTTCTGCATTATTTGACATATTTTTCAAATATTGGGGCAATTCATTAAAGTATTTAGGGGCAATGTATGTGAAGTGTTTTTGCTCTATTGTTTTATTTGCACATATTGTTGTTACATTTTTATTTACTGTCCTAGTATTGTAATTGTGTTGGTATGGAGTGAGTCTATTGTTTTTAGTCATATACGTTAAAATTTTCAGGTTGTAAAGGTTCTTTATGTTCAGAGTATTCGTCACGCAGTATATTTGTCTAGAAGGATATACCATGGGTACTTTGGCAAGGACTTTCAATGCTCGTTTTTGGGTTACTTGTATACAGTTTATGTATGAATCGTAAGTACCACCCCATGCAAGTATTCCGTAAGTCAAGATTGATTGAAATAGCGACTTGTATACCACTATCAGATCCTCCATTTTAAATATATTCCTAAGGCTATAAAATATGTAGATTAGACTTCTAAGTTTACTATTTAGATTTGCTATATTCTCCTTCCATTTTAGATGACAATCTATGGTCACTCCCAAGTACTTAGTAGCTCTTTCATTGCAAAGTTCTAGGCTGTGATGTTTTCCATTATGTCTTACCGCTATTCTAATCATATGGGATTGGTTTGGGAGAGACTTTTTATTTATGGCGAATGGTAAAATTTTCGTTTTATCAATGTTAAGCTTTAAGCAGTGGTTGTTTGACCAATTTATCGTTTTATTTAAAATGCAATTAGCTCTTTGGTCGGTATCTGACCAGTTGATTTCTGACACGACAATGGCCGTATCATCTGCAAATCCTATAAATTTAATGTTATCTTCAGAAAATTTAAACAGAGAAGCTACATATATGGTGTAAATAACTGGAGAAAGTACTGAACCTTGTGGGATACCGTAGCTCTTGTTTGTGACCACGTCACTAACGAGTCCTCTCAATTTTACCATTTGAGATCTATTTTGTAAATAATTTGTGAGTAGCTGCAAGGGTTTATTTCTAATGCCTATTTGATATAGAGTACGTAATAGTTTGGTGTGACTTATTGAGTCAAATGCTTTAGAGTAGTCTAGAAAGATACCCAGTGTTTTTTTATCATTTCTAAAATTTTTGATTTCTGTGTCGGTAAGGTCTGCCAAAGCATCATCAACTCCTATTCCTTTCCTAAAACCGTATTGAGTATCGGGGATGATTTGGTTGTCTTCTATGTAGCTCGTCAATCTTGACTTTATGCATCTTTCAAAAATTTTAGCAATAGCGTTAAGTAAAGAGATTGGCCTATAGTTGCTCGTGATAGTCTTATCACCACCTTTGAAAATTGGTACAATCATAGCTTTTTTTAATTTATCTGGAAATAAGCCCAAATCAAAACATTTGTTGAAGAGCACCGTTATAGGTCCCTTTAAGTATGACTGTAAATATTTTATTATTTCCGTCGAAAGGTTATCTTCCCCTGGCGCAGTTTTGTCTTTAAGGTCATTTATTTTTGATGCTACTTCGTCCTCAGTGATTTTGTAGAAATGAAGCTCCGATTTTACATTAAAACTGATTGTATATTCATCTACTGTTGAATAGTTTGTTCCTATATCTCTTGCAACATTGAATCCAACATTATTGAAGTATTCATTAAATTCATTGGTAATTTTTTTGCCATTTGTTTCTAGTCCAGTCCCTGGAATATTTAATCTGGTGCACGATTGATTTGATTTCGTTTTGTACGTTAGTTCATTTATAATCTGCCAGTACTTTTTCATATCTGTTCCCGCTACATCTATTTTTGTTTTGAAATATGATTGTTTCGCTTGCCTGATCGTCTGCGTTAATATATTTCTGTACTGTTTATAGTGAGTCTTTAGTAGTTCATTATGCGGTTGTCGTCTGACCTTTTGTCCTAATCTGTTTCTTGCCCTTATGGACTTGACAATTGTTTGCGTTATCCATGGTTTTAAAATGTTAGTCTTTACTTTAAATAATGAAGTATGAGAAGCTTTTTCTATTTTAGCGCTAATATCCTCGGTTAGCTTTTGGATGAAATTGTTTACGTTTCCACATACTAAATATTTCGCCTTCCATTCAGAGTCTTCTTCAAATATTTGTCTTAGTTTAACTTTATCTGTTTTCATTTTATGTCACATTCCCAGTATTTTCACGGTTACTTGGTTTTTTCGCGCCCCATTTCAAAGCTAATATTTGAGCGAAATGGTCAGTTATATATGTTTTGTGGATGTTTGCAAATACACTGATCTTGTTTGTTATATTTGTTCGTCTGATAAATACATGATCTATACATGTTCCTTTATTATTTTGTATTCTTGTAGGTTGGTTGATGAATTGAAGGAAACCTTCACTAAGTAGATTTGCTATATAGTTATTTTGGTTCTCGTTAATATTATCCAAGAGATCAATATTAACATCCCCTATTATGATGTCCATGTTATTTTTGATACTAGTTGAAATATAATTTGATAGTTCTCTTATAAATTCTGGCGCATTTGTGTTCGGTGATCTATATAGTCCTAAAATCCCTATATTTATACCTTCTATTTTCAGTTTTATCTGCAAACCATTTATAAGGCTTAGGTTTTCTACCTCTTTGACGCTATATTCAAGTTTTTTATTAATATAGATAAACACTCCCTCACATTTATTTTGTTTTTTTAAAGTGAAATGCAAATCATAGTTTTCTAAGTTGAAGGCAACATTAAATTTAGTATGCGGAAGCAAGTAACTATGATGATGCGTTTCCGTTAACACTATTATGTGCAACTGCATTGAATTATTCTTAAACTCACTTATCAGTGGTCGTAATTCATTGATGTGTTTTTTTATACTCCTTATGTTTAGGTGTAATATCGAAATTTTTGAATCAGGTAGAATTATTCTATATTCAGTTGGTCGAGATGTATATTTGTTAGTTGTTTCATTCTTATTGAGATAATCGCATACAAAATCAGTCATGTTGTAGTAGTTTTAAATTATGCGTAGTTTTAAATTATGTTGCGAATACTTTGCGCGTTCCAAAGTATACAGTCAACGTTTGCCTTACTCATATAGAAATTTGATTGCAATTTCTGTTAAAACTATGAACTGGTCATTACGATTATTACATTGTGCTAGTCTAGTGATAAGTTCCTTGGCCATGCTCATCATCTGACTGGCTGAGAACAGATTTTCATTGGGTGATTGTATGTGCGATGGAGCGCTTTGAGAGCGATCGGCATACATTGCGTTTAATGGGGCTCGAAGCACGGAGCTGAATGACTGAGGTGATATAACGTTTCTTGAGCTTTGTGGACGATTGTATGTACCTGGTAGTGCTTGAAATTGCACGGTGGAATCAAGCGGAGCTGCAAACTCGATTTTGTTGTATTCCCTGTTAGATTTGTGTTTCGAGGTAGTCTTTCTGATGCGGAGATATTCCGTGCGTTTTGGACATTGTGTATCGCTCGCTATGTGATTAGCAGAACAATTTGCGCACTTAATGTCCTTGGTGTTTTTGGCGGGGCAGTTGGATTTGTCGTGGTCGAGTCCGCAAATCAGACATTTCGTAGGCAGGTAACAGTGAGAGGATCCGTGCCCAAAAGCTTGGCAATTGTGACATTGAGTGGCTCGTTGGGTGGGCTTGCGTTGGTATTCCCAAGCAACGATGGTATTCATTACTGATTTGATTTTTTTTAGCTCTGAAAGTTTAATAGTACCACGCTGAAAGTAGATTATGTAGGTTGTCTGCTCTTGGTAGCGTTTTTTTTTTCAGGGGAGATTGAAAATTGTTTGACATCAAGACAGTTTAGCTGGAGCTCCTTCACCAGGTAGTTTTTCAGTATGGATGAGTCCATACTATGCAAGCCTTTTAAAACAATTTTCAAAGGACGTTCTTCTGGACGGCTATAGGTGAAGAAATGAACTTTTTTAGCCTTGAGGTGGGTGACAAATTTGTCGTAAGCCTCGAAATCGTGAGTCAGTACTTTTTTACCGATTCCTAGATGCTGGATTTCAAAATTGTCCATGCCTAAAGTTTTCATGATAGCATTGATGCTGTCTCGGCAGAGCTCTTTTATCACAATTGGAGGTATTTTCGCTTTTCTTTGCGGCTGGGACTTGATCGTTGTCAGCACTGTTGCAGTCATCTCGATCAGCTAATAACTGAAACCGGTTTCCAGAATGCGCTGCAAGCGAGTTCACGTCCATTTTGGGGAGCTTTAGCCGATCCCTTATATAAATATTTGAGGGAGGACTCCCTCGTCTTTTCACACCACTGTGATTAGAAATGTTCTGGTTTTCTTTTCGGGTAAAAAGAAGCACAAAACAAGTAAAAGATTAAGAGTTCGAACAAATGAACAGCACTTTAAACTGATTCAAAATTTAGGAACTTGTTAATAGCACGTCCGCACTCTTCAACTCTTCCCACAATACAAATATATATATATATATATATATATATATATATATATATATATATATATATATACCGTGGTGGCCAAATAAAAGTTACCACCTACAAATATGTGGTAATATTGCCACTACATAATGATATCCGATTACAAATAAAACGAACTGGTGTTGATTTATGTAATTTTAGTGTTATATTTAAAATGTATAGAAACCATAAACTTATTTATTTGGAAGAAACAGCCACTTTTATATATATATATAAATATATATATATATATATATATATATATACATATATATATATACATATATATATACATATATATATATGTATATAAATATATATATGTGTATATATATATATATATATATATAGCTGCGGTAAAAAAATAGCACCATGACAAGAAGCTAGTTTTTTGAAGAAACAAAAATCAAATAAATCCATGCAAACAATTTTTAGGCATACCAATAAACGCAAAAGAAGGTGTTTAGGAAAAGAACTGCAAAATTTATTTATTATTTTAGAAAATATTTCATTTTTTTCAGTATAACTTAAAAAATGAGCGGTAAAAAATTTTGAAAACTATAAAATAGGAAAAGTCAAAGAGTTTTTGTATAACCATAAATATTAGGTAAAAACTAGTTCAATGCACCAAAATTAATATTTCGTCGCATAGCCTTTGTTGGCAATAACAGCTCGGCAACGTCGGTTCATAGAATTAATCAAATCCTGGCACCTCTTGGTTGAAATTTTGTGCCTGGAATCTTTAACTGCAGCCCAGAGGGTTTCTTTGCTGGTCGGTTTTACAAGAGAAACCGCTTTTTTGACATCAGCCCAGCGGTTCTCAATTGGATTGAGATCGGGCGACTGCGCTGGCCACTTCATAACATTCACTGAATGATTCCCAAACCATTTTTTAACTTTCTTACTGGTATGTTTGGGGTCATTATCTTGCTGGAAAACCCACAATATCGGCATTTCTTCTTCGGCGTAAGGCAGCATTACTTCTTCGAGTATATCAACATAGACATGCTGATCCATGAGAGTTTTTATACGGGGCCAACTCCATAGTAGGAAAAACAAGCCCATACCATGATGCTTGAACCTCCGTGCTTAACCGTTTTGGTCGTGTATTTAGGGTTGTATTCTGCATTTTGTGGTCTTCTAAGGTAGGAACGAGAACCTTTGCGCCATAAATCACAATTTTACTCTCATCCGTCCATAAAACGTTCCTCCATCTCTCCAGTGGCCAGTTCAAATGCTGTTTTGCGAAGTTAATACGATTTTTTGCATGCTTAGCAGTTAAAAGAGGCACTTTTCTGGGGCTACAGGCCTTTAAACTATGCTTTTTAAGTTGACTGCGAACTGTTTCCACACACGCTGCAATATTCAGATCCTTTTTGAGCTCCGTTGCAGGCTTAAAAGGCTCCTTTCTACTTTGCTGGACCAAGCGTCAGACGAGTAACGGTGACATAACCTGTTTTCGTCCACGAGTTTCCGCCTTTGGTGCAAATTTTATTGCATTGCGAACCATTTTATTAGAACACCCGACTAGACGTCTAACTTCTGCATAAGTATGACCCTCTGCAATAATTTTTTGAATAATTTGTCGTTTTTCGGCACTGCAATGCTTTCCGCGACCCATGGCTTCGTTAATAATTAAAACTTTTAATATTTTTTTTGCAAAACCACATGAAATAAGCAACTGTAACATTTTGAATTTTTTTTTAAATTAGCAATAAAAGACTTTTTTCAACAGAAACTTAAGCGCAGTGCTATTATTTTTACCGCAGCAGTTCGAACTATTCTCTCAAATTTGCTTTAAATAAAAAGAACCGCTATTATATCAACACCAATGGTCTTATTTTCAGAAAGTAAACATATTGTGCAACGGTATAAAACAGTTGCGGCTACATAAATTGTTCCACATAACAAACAATAAATATTTTCGATCTATCTATTAAGTTAGAATATTAATAACTCACCGATGATGATTGATAGATGATCGGAGACTTAAACAATAATTAACAGTTTTTACTGGAACTTGTAGTCTGAAACTGCATGTTTTTAATTTTTGGTTGTATAAGTCGTCATAACTAAAGAAAATTTGAATGTGGCAGATATGAGGAAATCGTATTTTATCGCGTTCACGGTAGATTTTTTACACTGGAAAATGAACCGAACAAGGTTCTAATCAAATTGTCAAAATATCATATAGATGATATCCAACTTTTTTAAACAGATCCCGTTATCTAGGTAAAATATCGCGAAATTTTATAATTTCTCATTCAAGAAGCTTGATGAAGGATATTTTTGAGGCTTGAAAAAATTGCATGGGGAGAACATGCATGGTGGTTCAACTTACCTCAGCTGGAGACAAACCAGTAACTTTTAAGTCCATTTTCGACACCCATAACAATTAACACCTCATTCTACACCACTTTCAAATAAACACAGCCGTCAAACACGCTCTATGCGGAACCTTGGAACAAAAAAATAACAGGAACGGTGCGAAATGAATAAACGCTTATACGTGTGTGGTATCGAAATCAAGCCCGAACGACATGTCAGATAAAACGATACTTCAAATGCTTGTCATTGACAAGTCGTTCGAGAACATAAACAAGTGATATAGTGAGCGCAATTTGTTATTGTTTTGTGTTTGTCTTTGCCAGTCATTTCTGCCAAAAACTAGTCAAAATACTGTGGAAGATACCTCTGATCAGAGGAAATACAATAATAAAGTGCAAAACTTGTGAAAACTGTTGAATTGCTGAGATGAAGTGCGTAGTCGCGGGATGTGTAAACGCAATAGAATTTAAGAATGAATCCGTGTCATTTCATAGGTAAGTGCATTAATATAACAGCTGTATGAAGGTGAATCCCATTTAAAACAGTTTTCATTAAGAAATGTCGTATTTTTATGTTCATCGAAAATACGAATGGTGTCTATGACATTTCTCGAAATTAGCTTGGTGCCGACTCAGTGGCGTATCAAAAGTTAATATTTCAAGAAATTGTTGAGAAAATGAAATTTATTGTTATGAAATTGAAGTTTGCGGATATTGTAGTTTAATGTCAAATAATTTTTCCTGGTTTCCAACAAATAATTCTATTAGGAAAAAATGGTTGAGGTCCATCGAGATACAAGAAGATGTGAAGGCGAGTTCGGTCGTATGCTCGAATCACTTCGCTAAAAGCGATTTGATGCAATTGGGGGGGAAAATTTCCTGATGCCAGAAGCAGTCCCGAAATTGAACCTGGCATTGGAAATTGAGGTAAGTTCATATAACTGACTACAACATATTGGACGACTACTAATTTAATCTTACTAAAATATAGACGCCTTCGACAAGTACTTTCCCCAAAAAAACGCGAAGAAGTGAGCATGCAATTCAATTTCATAAACGCACTTTCAGAACGATAAGCTTCCAAAACAAATTTTAGGCTTGTGGTAATGACTATCATTTTTCAGTTGAATGAAGGAGATTGCTATCCAATTGAAGTTTCAACGAAGAGGGATCGTGTGTCGAAATCTGCTTCAGAGGCTACAAAATATTATTCAGATCATTCAGTAAGTATTGTCTTGACAATAAAGTTATTTTGTTAATTTTTTCGTTCAATAGAATAATGATATAACAATAAATGCAGACTTGCTTGAAGCGCACATATTAAGCGTTAAGGTAGTAAACAGCAGTATGGTATTTTTCAGCGTAACAATAACTTACATTTTTATTGTAGAATGAATCTGAAAGAATTCCCCATGACGTACCGCAAACAGTAAGCTTTATTGTTTTATATATGTATGTGATTGTCTTTAAAATTGATTTGCCGTTAGTTCTGATTTTTAAAGTAAACTGATAACATATCCCCATATATAGTTATATATATATATATATATATATATATATATAATCAGTTTTATATATATAGTGTCTGTTTATATGTCTGTATATATAATTGTATATAGTTTGTATATGTAATCAATTTAAAGCTATCAATGCGGGCAAATAATTTTTTTGGACATTACATAAAGTGATTAGTGCTTTTGTGAATGTTCAGTGTTAACATAAACCTAGTGGGTCTTCCTTACATCCTCTGTTAGATTTGTGTAGTGATAAAATTGTTGGCGGGGAATTGTTTTGAAATATTGTAAATTCACATGGAATGATTTTGAGTATAGCACTCAAAAAAGCCGGTTGAAGAAGAAATGTTCAAGCAGCTGCAAAGGAGGGTGAAACTGCTTGAATTGAAAATAAAGCAGAAGAATTTCATTATTCACAACTTGCGGCGTGAAAATTATCGCAAAGGAAAGAAGGTTAAGGACATGCACGATTTGTTATTGACTCTCAATACTAAACCTGAAAGAAGTCTTGGATGCAGTAAGCAGGCCAAATAGGCATATTTTTGAGAGAAAGCTTTTCCAAGCAACAGAAAATAAGGTCGCAAAGCTATATAGTACTGAAATAAAGTCGTTTGCCTTGAATTTAAATTTTATGTCCCCACGTGCCTATGAATATGTTCGTACAACATTCAATAGTTGTTTACCGCATAGTAGGACCATAAGAAAGTGGTACCGAAAAATCAACTGCGGCCCTGGATTCAATAAAGAACGCTTTGCTGCCATAAAACGAGTTGTAGATGCTACGCCAGAGGGAAAAATAGTTGTAAACGTCGTATTTGATGAAATTTATATAACGAAACAGATTGAGTGGGATGGAAAAAGTTCCTACGGTTTTGTGGATATCGGTGATGGTGGTTGCAGTGATACATTAGCCAGTCAAGTATTGGTTTTTCTCGTTGTCTGCATTAATAAGCCGTGGAAAATACTTTGGCTTGCTGTCCAAACATTCAGTAGATCTGTGGCCGATGCTCTTGATTTCTGTCGGGATGTACTTAAATTGCCTCAATTCCAAGGAAATGAAGGCACAATATTTAATGCTGTATTCGATGTGCTAAACAGTAGGAAAGTCACCGACTTTGAATACTCCAAACGAGCTTTATGTGCTAGCAACAAAGATTTTGTTTTTAATCTTTCAGAAAGTGCTATCACTTACATAAAAAATCTGCAATTACCACAAGGACAGCTGGTTGTGGCTAGTAAAAGACGCGTTGGATTTTTAGGAATTATATCATGTCTTCGAACTTTGTCTGTTTTGTACGAGGGTTTTATCAAAACTGAAATACTTAAATTTATTCCAATGTATAAGCTGAACCAAGACCACCTGAAGCTGTTTTTTTCTTCTGTTCGTACTGGACTTGGATACAACAATAATCCAACCGTGCGGCAATTTACTGCTCGATACAAAAAACTAGTGCACAGAAGCCAAATCCGTGATGGAGGTATAGGCAATTGTATTCCTTTGGAACAAATTCTTATTTTGGATACTAGCGAGTCCACTCCTTTGCAAAGCATCAACAATAGCACAAGCAGACTGATAATGCTGGAGGAACAACAGCCAATTAATTTTTCGGAGATGAACGCCGAATATCTAGAAGAGCACTCATATGCTATGGATCCAGCTCGACTGTCCAACTACACCCATCATGTTGTAGAATACAGGAGGGTTGTTGTGTTCAAATAAAGCAAGGCTCTTTTATGCGAAATATGCGATTCTGCTCTTCACGGTGACCAAACTGCTAGATCGCTGATATCACTTAAGACCAGAGGACATTTGAAAGTGCCATCTAGAAGTGTTGTGTTTATTTGCACGAAAACCGAGCACGAAATTCGATGTTTTGAAAAGTGCAATGAAGCCAACATCCTCAAACAAAAAACGTTTCTTAAGATCTCATCAATCGTGCAGGCACATTGCACATCCAAAGAACTATTTGAAGAATGTTTTGAACATTTCCTCGATACGCATCATTACGCTCTTCTCATCAAAACAATAACCGAAGCATATCTGCAAACTCGCTTTCATTTTATGGCAAAAAAAAAACAAAGTGAAAAGCTTTCCTTAAGACAGCGTTTCAATAAAATCATTCATTTCAAGCGGATGTAAAGGAAGACAATTTTCATATGCATTAGATTTATTCAATAATTTTAAACAGAATAAATTTTATGTAATTTAAAATAAATAAAGAGCTGTTGGAGCCGTAATTCCGCCAAAGCCGGTCCCAAGCCCGGTTGTAAAAGGAAGAGGGTGGCTTTTAAATTATAGTAATAAATTTTTAATTCACCTTTTCCTATATACACTTAAAAATAATTCTACAAGTAACGTGTTTCGCTTTGGATGATATGCTGGATTGGTTTACTACTTGTTTAACTTTGATTTTACATTCAATGAAATATCTTTGATTTTAGTTTGATATTGCAATTTTGTGAAATTGGGCTTACGATTTTCATTACAGTTTGAATTTCCCGCCAAAAATTTCTGCCCATAAATTGTTAATATAGTCCGCCGATGATCGTCACTACCACGTTCAAAGTGACACTACTACAAACAGAAAGTGATACCACAGAATTTGTTGTCGTTCCACTCCATAGTTAGCTCCATAGAAGAGAGAGTAGAGGAAGCGTAGTATCCGTGTACGTGAATATATGTGAGTGAGGCAAGTTTGGTTTTTGTTTTTTTTTGTGGCAGCCTTGTTCTTTTTGTCGTGCAGTTGCAACTTGGACTGTCAATTGAACGCGGGAAAAAGTGAAATTGCTTATTTGTGTGGTAAAATAAGTATTTGATCACTAAAAAACAATTTAGATTTGTTTGCAAACTATTGTTCAGTGACTGTGAGTGGAAAAGTGTGGAAAAACTAGTGCAATATACAAGGTGCATCAATTTTTGATAAGATGAAGTGTTCAGTCATTAGTTGCAGCAATGATACCCGGCGCCGGCGAATAGGATTTTCATTTCATCGGTAAGTGTTGATGGAGCAAACAAAACGCTAAAAATGTGACTTTTCCATTCAAAATTGAAATTTTCTCCAATGAAAAATATTTTGTTTACACCAATTTGTCCGCCATGTTTCAGTTGCATCTTCGTTCAAAGGGCGGAGTGTAATGAAAGGGGCACATGTTTTCTTCTACAAATTGTTTGATAAAATGAACTGTTTATTAATGTGCGAAAATTTTTAGGTTTCCAAAAAATGAAATGGGTAAGACGCTGTGGATGTGTGCTATCGGACGAGAAGACATGGCAGTTAACTCGAACACAGTTGTTTGTTCTGACCATTTTCGTAGCAAGGATCTGATTGCCCAAGGGCAGAGAGCATTGCTGTTTGATGTAGCCGTACCAGCAATAAAGCTTCAGACGGTAAGTATCAAAAATTGAACATTTGAACATGTTTCATTTTTTCGTTTTATAGATTTCTTCGGCTTCTTAGAAAAATTATAATTTTTCACTAAAAATAACTTTTACAGAACCACATGAAACTTCTTACAGATGCATTCTATGAGGATTGATAGTCATCCAGCAGTGGCAACTGAAATCTATGAGGCTCATAAGGTATACGGCCTGCTTGTGGCGGTAATTTTTAAAACATTGAAGCTCTGCAGTAAAAACTAAAAGTAATCTATTTTTACAGGGCTCATCGAATGAGCATCAAGTCGGTTCTTTGCCTTTCAACTATTTAACGTTGGAAACGGTAAGCAGCTTGAAAAATAAAACTCTTTGTGAATTTCTTTCCTTCGGCAGATTCACCCCATGGAAGTCGACATTTGTTCCGAAAGGAGGATGACAAATGAAAGATTTGAGTCCCATGGAGTCTACAGCTCAACAGCAGCTGTAAATAACAGAATTTTATGAAAAATACGTGGCTCTATCTTATTCTCTTCACCGGTTTCAATGCCGAATCATGAATCGATGAACATCTCCCGTACAACAAAATCGATTGTAAGTTTTTAAATTTAATTTATGTTACACACACACACACACACACACACACACACATATATATATATATATATACATATATATATATATATATATATATATATATATATATATATATACATGCTTGATATGTAAATATGGGCAACTATTTAGCTTATTAGTATTTTGAAAATGAAAACTATGTTAGTCGTTTGTTTTATCTACGTTCGTGTACATAATTATTTATTTAGTGTAGTTAGCATTTATAAATGAGTAAAATAAATCAATAAAAAGTCCCATTTACGCAAGTATTGTATTTTTAATTGTGGTGGTGATTATGGCTTTTGTGGTATTGTAAAGTGATGATTATAGTTAGGTGAAACTTTGTATACAGTTTTACAGTAAAATGTTATGTCCGTCGCAAGGGAAACTCTATACACATTATTATATTCTATACGTAAGTCTGGATTCTAATTCAGGGCACGAATACGAGCGTTGATGCTGAATCGGAAGCTTCAGTCATTAAACAGTTGAAGCGAAAAGTCAATCTCCTTGAAGGAAAATTGAAAGAAAATAAGAAAATGTTGAAAAGATTGAGGCAGCAAAATCTGCGCACGAAACAAAAAGTTGGGTCGATGAAACAACTATTGAACAGCCTTCAAAATAAAAGCCTTATAGATGAGAACCTAAAGGAACTCTTGGTCGAACTGAGTAGCTCTAAAAAGGCTATATTTGATAGAATGCTAAGAAAAAGTAAGCCCAAAAATTACAATGTTGAAATTAAAGCGTTTGCTTTGAATTTGAATTTTATGTCTCCCAGAGCTTATGATTACGTAAGGTCAACATTTCAAAATTGCTTACCACACAGTAGAACACTGCAGAAGTGTTATGAGTGAGTTGATTGTGCGCCCGGGTTTACCAGCGAATCATTCTTTGCAATAAAGAAGGTGGTCCAGCTTGCCGACATAAGCCAAAAAATCATTGTCAATCTAGTGTTTGATGAGGTGTACATAAAAAAGCACGTAGATTGGGATGGTCATAAGTTCCATGGCAACGTTGACATTGGTGATGGAAGAAGCAGTAAAGTGCATGCAACACAGATATTTGTATTGCTTGCTGTATGCATAAACCGAGCATGGAAAATTCCACTAGGATATTTTCCAATCGCAAGCATGACTGCTGAGCAAAAAGCCAATATAATAACACTATGTTTGAAAAACCTAGTTGAAACAGGCGCTGAGGTTATGGGCATTACTTTTGATGGAGTGGTGACAAACCTGACAATGGTAAAGCTCTTAGGCTGTGATATAAGAGACAGAAATTCAAAGGGATATTTCCAACTAGAAGGGTGCGAGCAAAAATACATCATACATCCGGATACTTGCCATATGATAAAGCTTGTCAGAAATGCTTGGGAGTATTTCAGAATACTTATGGACTCTGAAGGCAGGCTGATTAAATGGAAGTATATCAAATTACTTCTTAAATTGCAGCAACAAGAACAGCTTCATCTGGCCAACAAGCTAAACAAGGCACACGTTTACTTCCAAAAGCAAAAACATGAAGGTACGGTTGGCTGTGCAAATCCTCAGTAGATCGGTAGCCGATGCATTGGATTTTTGTCGAGAAGTTCTCGCTATACCAGTATTTGCTGCAAGCGAAGGAACGTCATATTTTATCCGATTATTAAATGATGTATTCGATATTCTTAATAGCAGAAGGTTCTTTGAAATGGAATTTAAAAAAAAAGTAATATGCCATGAAAAAAACATTGAACCTTTATCTACTTTTAACAAGGACGCTATTCAATACATCGAACAATTGCAAATTGAAACAGGTATTTATGTAATAAATTCAACGAGGAAAGTTGGATTCTTAGGTCTTGTTACTGGTCTTCGTAATATTGATATTTTGTACGAAAGATTCATAAAATTAAATTTGTTAAGGTTCATCCCCATGTACAAATTAAATCAAGACCATATTGAGCTATTTTTTTCCTCAATTCGGGCAGGGCTTGGCTATAATAATAACCCAACAGTGCGACAGTTCACAGCCCGTTATAAAAGGCTTCTGTTTCGTTGTGAGTTACGAAATGGAGGAATAGGAAATTGCCTTCCGCTGGAACAAATATCTATCCTGAATGCAGACAGGTGTAACCCTTTGGATGAAATAAATCATACTATTGCGAAAACCCACCTAATCGAGCAATCAGAGATCCCAGATATTTCTTATCTTGACAGTGAGTTTTTAAGGGATCGTGACTATGTTGCGAATCCGTCACGACTGTCTCAATATGCAGATTATGTTATAGAGTACATTTCTGGATTTGTCGTTTTTAAACTGTGCAAAGTTTTACAATGCGATGAATGTATTTCAGCATTACAAGGAGACATTTCTCATCGGTCTCTTATCAATTATAAAAGTAGACGATTACTTAAAGTACCATCAAGCAGCAGTGTTCTGATTTGCCGGCAAACAGAAAAAGAACTTCGCACAACAGCTCATTTTTCAAGGAACGTTTTAAGACAAAAACGATTTGATCAGATATCACTAGCCGTGCAAACTTATTGTATTGGAAAAGATCTGTTCAATGATCATTCGGCACATATGGTTAACACTCTCCACTATAGGTCGCTTATTAAGCTAATAATAGAAAAATATCTTCAAACAAGATTTTTCTACATTGCCAAAAAAGAGTCTGAGGCAATGTCTGTACGCCAGCAACTAACAAAATATATTCATTTTAAGGAAATGTGAGCCCTTATATTAATTATAATTGAACTACCTTTGAACTTTCATTTAAAAACAATATACCTGATTTAAGCCAGCTAAACCGTAACTCCGCCGAAGCCGGTCCCAAGCCCGTGAACTTCAGTCTTGAGTTCAGTGTATGCAATGTGATTTTGATAAATTCAAAAATTCAAATAAATTACCAGATTTTACTTAGGTTTTCTGGATAGTTTGAAAATACGCCTGGTAAATAAAAAAATAACAGCAACGAGAAATATATCATGGCATAACAAAATAAAGCTTTTTAAATTTTTCATGAGCATAGATGCACCAAACTTGATGATGAATAATCAAGAAAATCGCATTGCGTTACACAACTATAGACACAAAGGAAGGAGGAAGGGGTTCAATAGTATTTTTATTTACTTTTTACTTCTCTTTGGGTTCACAATATCAGAATTGTGAACCCAATATCCTTTCTTTTATTTTTGTAAACTCACTCGTAGCTATCAATGGCACCATAGAAACAAATATCGTAAAACATTCACTGCAAAATTAAGATTGGACATAAAGTTATTAAGTATGCAAAAATTAGTATCAAGTTAAAAATATTTTTAACCTCTCAAACATTGAGTAAAGTACCTCATCCCAGTATCAAGGCTTAATGAAATATTATACATATGTTTCAACGAACGTAAACAGCACATAAAATATATCTCTGCTAAATGATTCAAAAGAATATTCAAATCTCCTTCCACCCGAAAAAAAATCGTTCTACGCATTTGACTGTTCCAGCTGGGTTGGTGAGTACAACTACACTTAAGCCTTAAGCATTTTGCCTCAATAATTTTGTTGAACACCGCTTCCTCTAGTCTTTCTTCATTGGTTAGCTCTGTTTGCGGAACTAACCTTTGTATAAGGAACTGAATAAGAAAATTTGGCAGGGAGCGCTAAGTGTATATGATATGTCAATTCTCTTCTTCCTAAGAGTCGACTTTTGCTTGCCAAGAAGATGTCAAAATCTTTATGGCAGTTGTTAAACTAGTCTACAAGTGGATTTTAAGGGACAAATATCTCGTGCTGTAAATTGATTTGAAAACCAAACAGTATTTAAATGTTGTTTTATAAGTGTGCGACATAGAAAAACTATTTAGTTTGGAAAGAACTACGACGCATATAATGATATGAAGTGCTAAATCAGATTTTGTAGATATCTGTCAATTGTTTCTCCTGCTTAACCGGTGAGTAGTATTCCTTAACTAACGCTGCTATTGGTAATTGCAATTTTTAAACAATAATCAACAATTAAAGAAAACCACTTAAAATATTATCACTTATTTCTTGGCTCCACAACGTAATTTAAATAATATTGTTTACCATAGCACTTGACAGTGGTTCAGTTGAGCAGGGTGTAGTGGATACATCCGCTTTCATCATAACTTCGTGGAAATGTTGTAGCCACCCAAATTGTCAAGACAGGTTCATCATATCGCCTCCATCAGCGTTGCGGGGCCACCACATCGCCACCATCCACCTTATGGAACAGAAATCTAGAGGTATCTTGATATCCTTGTAGAAACGTATATGTGAGTTCACTGACTTTCAGCCTCTGATGTCATGTCTATGATTGTCAATGATATCTAAATTTCCCTTTGACAGTACAAAAAAACCGAGAGTTTTGAGAATTATGCTTTAAGCGCAAATATTTTAGCTTTATATATTCTTGATAGAATAACTTACATGATAATATTGTATGCTATTAATTAGTGAAGCTTGACATTATCGACGCAAAGGGTGACACCAAATTTCAAGCTGAGAATTATGTGTAAGTAACAAAGAAGTGTGTTGCAGCTTGTTGTGCGAATGAATCCCATTCTCGGCCGGCAGAAGTATCTTTGGATACGCGAACACATTCGAAAGTTATATATTTTAAGTTTGCCCGAGTTTAACGAGTGTATTTTATTCACAAATGATCCATTTGGCAGCGTTGAATTTGTTCGGAATAAACTTTGACAATAATGCTGGTACTATAAAAAAATGCACAACGGCTTAGTCAACGTTGACGACAATTAATTTGTTATAATAATAGTCGATAAATTCCAAGAATTATGTAAATTGTTATTCGACTTATACATGAAACCATAGCATGCAAGGTGTGTTTGCCAATTGGAAAAATTTCACTTCTCTCCAAATAATTTTTTTTAAAGTTATTCGTTTCTTCATAAAATTGATGTATTAAAATCGTTGCAAAAATAACATGCAATAGTTGGCACACATTATAATTAATGATCAAACTAAATATTTCCTCGCTTATCTTATAGGAGCATGAGTTTGTATCCAAGTTAGCAAAGATGAATCCTTTACCAAGGCTTCCTGTTTTAAACACACTCGAAATCCACACATTAACCGTGTTATTGTATGGGGAGTATGTCATTTTCTTCTCTATTTTTAATTTAAAATCATTATCATTCTGTTAAAAGCTGAATACCGAATCTCAAATTTGTAAATGAATCAATTAATTAAAAATTTCGCTCTTATAACACTTGGGATATTTTTCTGTGGAATTGATTACTTGCTTCAACTTCAAGCTGTGATTGTCTTGCCAAGTTTACCGATCCTTCGGACTATTCTCTCTATATAATATTCAGCTTTTCCATTGCTTCATGTTACAGTTGATAATCGATTAAGGTGCGAACTAATTTACGCTTCTCAAGTAGGCTCATTTAATGATGTAGCTTCTATTATGCCTGTTACTTAACCCTTTATGGAGCTATGTTGCACATCTGCAACATACCATTTGAATTAATGTAAAAATATAGCGAAAGCGGAAAGACCAATTTTGCTCAGTGTTGTACAACGGTAACAGAACATTCTCACGAATTAGTAACATATCAGCGGACTATATGGCCACACTTGCATTTATGTGGCCTTGAAATCATAAACACAAACAAACCGGTTTAGCGCTGTTTGAGTTTAGTGTTGAAAAGTGATTTATTGGTGAAATAGTGATTTTTGGCTTTTGAAATTGATGTGAGTATAAGGCAAGAGGATGGATTTCAGTAATCAATAAAAGTTTTTTTTAAAATCAAGTTTTTTTTACTATTTTTGGACTGATTTTGTTTTGTTGCATAAATGCAACATTGCGCGTACCAAAGTCATTTTTTTAACGGTTTATTCGAATTTGAATGTTTCTTTTTTGGACGTCTCATTCAAAATAAAAGGAAGAAAGGTCCAGCTCAGTATGTTCCTACAAAAGATGTGAGGTTGGACCAATACGGACATTGGTCAGTTTGGCTGGATAAACGAATGAGATGGGAATTTCCATGCTGTAGTGGGTTTACGCAACCAGCTTGCGAAAAATTTGGAGGTAGCTTGTGCTACAATAAGCAAAATAACTGGTTTAAAAAATTTCATGCACCATAATTTTTTTTTGTATTATTGATGCATTTCTGCATCAAACAGTTTTTTAAGAAAATAAATACTTTTTTTGTAATGAAATTTTTTAAATTATTTTTACTTTTAACTATGTCCCATTTGACAACTTGTGTCCGTATAATTTACTAAAATAACGATCTTGCGCCGTAAAGGGTTAATGTTTTCAAATAAGTTTACGCTCAATATAAGCTTTTATTCCAAAGAACAATTATATTTTCTTCAAATTTTCAACAAGTGATACAAAATTTCAAATAAATCTGGAAGTCCCGTCTTTTATTTGCCCAATTTTACTCTCATGCGATGTACGCCCTTAGCATTAGCATGTTAGTTAGTTTCACAACCCACTCATAAAAGTTAGTCCATATAATTTGCTGACTTTTTTTCTCATGTGTTTAATACCTCTTTGACTTCATGCCGTGGCTACGGCATGTCATCGGAGTGCCATATCTATATGACGACACAAGCATTACAGCCACAGCGAAGCGTAACGCTGAACATGTGCAGCCGACTAACATGAATTCACTGACTTTTTGCAAACGCGCCGCGCCCTTTGTGGCCGATTACTCGCTACCGTCAGCATTTTCGGATGATCGAAGGTATTCAACGGGTAACCTTTAAAATCATTGGCTGGAAGTATTTGAGTAGCCAATATGGAACGATCTGTATTGAAACATGTCTTAAATTGAACGTTGGTTACTTGATTGGCATCAAATATCGATTCCAATTGCTCATGTACAAAACCTAAGCCAAGACAATAGTTACGATATTAACTTGGATGTGATGGTTAGTCATCAAAGGCAAATCTACGTCTGGTTTATACACCTCATTTTTACAGGTAATCTTCAAAGGGCGAAAGATTTAGCAACGTAGATGTTGTTGCGGTAGATGTGGGTGGATCATTAAATTTATCTATAACCTGTTACAGAATTCCTTGTCGTACGCCTGTCTGCGTCGCATTGTTTGTGCATATATTTTCTTCGCGTATAAACGGTTCAACCGGAATTTTCAGTGAGAATTCACTGAACTAGACGGGACTCCATAAAGTCTTCAGTTAAAGTGGATGTTTCATATAAAAGAAGTTTTCAACACAACACATATACGTAAATATTGGTTTAAGCCTGTAGCTTTTCTGCTTAATTTTCCGAAAGTTTTCTTAAATGTTTAGTATTTTAATGGCCAAAAAATGAAACGTAATAAACCATTGACTTGACACTGTAATTTCAGCTGTCTAACTCTCTCTCTTTTTTGTTTTAACCTTAGGCCCGTGCAGTAGTTAAATAGTTAATAAGTATGTGTGAAAAATTTGAAGTAAATTCGATGAGTAGTTTTTACACAAATCAACGACACGAACACAAAAAGTATGTTGCGAGGAAAATGCGTTTCAAGTTTCTTTGTTTTACGAGAATTATCTTGTATTTTTCGACTTGAAAGCATTTTCAATCACCATTTTTGATGTTTACACTGTGAAATTCGAATATGCACTAACTTAGCCTTTTTATATAACTTGTATGTATTGTATTAGAGAGTATAATAGTCGAATAGTTACATAACATGTTGCATTAGCCTGATTTAGACACAGCCCCTTGAATGTGTTCAGTACCTTGAGTTTCCCCTTCTGTCAAAAGGCATGTTCCTCGATTTCTGTCTCTTATGTATCAAAAACTGCAAGAAAGGAATTCAAAGACAAGGTTCGAAAACAATCATGCATAAAAAGTAAGAAGCAATGAATTAATGACAACTAAAGGCAAACATCAATTTGCTTATTAAAGATAAACAACGAATAAAATCTCTGTTATTCCTCCTTGGAGACTTTTTTTCGGATCCTCTGTGACCCAATATTAAAAGACCGCCCCGATTGAATGAATAAGTAGCGTTTTGGATCCATCGTCCAGCAGGAGTCTACATTTACGTTTATCATACATTCTCCGCCAGAAATAAAACCAAATTATTAAGGCGATCGATCAGAAAATAGAACATAAATACCAAAGTGTTTTTGAATAAAAGTGGTTTGCAAGTGATGTGCGACATGTATATTTATGTTTGAATGACAATCAGTCAGTAGGATATTTCGTTCAAATAGATTATTTTTAAACATAGGAATATACCTCTATAAAAATAATACTAGAAGCTCAAAGGTTCAGTTTCCGCCACCTGATTTAAGGAATCAGTAAACCATTTAAAATATTTGAGTCTTTACCTATTCTTTTCACGTGTAAATTTCTACCCAATTTGTTCGAAGTATAGACCAGTAAGTATATGCAGGCTATTTTTTAGATTAATTTACATTGAATTTTTCCATGGGAAGTTTTTCAGAAATTGAGTCCATCGGCATTATTATTTCACCATAGCAAAATAAAAAGACAAAAGCCAAGGCTGAAGTTGTGAGAATCACCGAGTTCACGTTATTTAATTATATGCATAGTTATTGAGAAACTAGTGATATTGTAAGAACCGTTATGGTATGATAACTTATTCATAAATATTCACCAAATCAATAAAAATTTGCCACATAATAGATTCAATATTTACTACGAAGTTGACATCGAAGCACAAAATAAGTAGTCAAGTTGAGACGAGCTTGTGAAACAAGCAGACGGTGGTTTTTGTTCCATCCTGGAACAGTTGTATTCACGGGCTGGCAATGAATGAATATGAACCAGCAGTTTATTTGATATTTTTTTTAATAATGTTCTGAATCACTACTAATCATTAAACGTTTTTTTTAAATTTCAGTAGAAAATGGGAAACAATTAAGAATAATACATCTTTTTAGTTTCAGCAGTGAAGAGAGCTTCTTATAGGGAGTACAATCCGTGAGTAGTTTTGTGGAATATATTTTTTTATCATATTTTTATTTATCTCTACATTTATTTTCATTTGCTTAACATTTATTCTTTTTTGCACTAAATTTCTGTTTAACATTAATTAGTTTTAATTTATGCAGTTTTTGCGCTTTTTATTTATTATTTGTGTATAGAATTTGTTAAAAAAAGTTGTATGGCGTAGAAAGGACAAAAAACTCAGGACCGTCATCCAATCCTGATCCCATTTTCTTATTTCTTTTCAAGTAAACGGATAGAATGGTGCGGCTTTAGTCCTCAAAGTGTATACAAAAGACATTGCTTACATCTGTTATACAACCAAATTGTGGACTTTTACATAATCATTGTTGAAAAGCATATCCGAGTAAGAAAATTCCATGTGAAAAGTTCGTACATGAAAGACAGAGATGCACATGCATGCGAGTTTCGTTAATTTGTTAAACCAAGAACTGATAGCGAGAAAAGCCATTGTCAATTTGACAATTTGCAATGGGAAAATCACGTTTAAGTAAATGGTAGCTTTCTTTAGTGAAAATATAAACAAATACTAGTGAAAAGTGCGAGAGATTAATATGTTTGAAATATGTGATCATCGGTGCCCCACTAACCGGACAAGTGCGAACGTGTGAAAAATTTGCTGATACGTCTCGAAAAGAAAATAAAGTTACATGTTCGTTTTTTTAGGAATATAGAGCAATGAAGAAGACATTGTTTTTTTATGGAACTGTGGCATGGAGGAAGTGGAAGCTTTTTGCTAGTGCACGTGTGTCGTTAGCAATAGCCACGTGAAGTTATAGTCAAAGACATCCGGGTAATGTTAACATGGTCTAGTTCTTGCAGACACCTTCCTGGCATCTGTTGGGCACAATCGATTCCGGAGGTATACCAGGTACACCAATCACGCTAGAAAATACAATGAATGATCTGAACTGTTTGCAATGAAAATATATGCTTCAACCCTACATTTATGTTCTCCAATATTTAAATACAAAACTTTCCCAAAAACTTTTTGCCATTTTAAATCACAATCGCGTGTCGTTTTTTCCCCTGATAAGGCAGCCCCATATTTTTCGATCAGTCGCGTAGTTTGCACCGGGTAAACACTGAATTCAGTGATTCTATGCATAATTCCGTAAAGTCAGTTGATTTTGACATGTAAACGTATACGAATAGAAAAAAATGACCAGCTCCTCAATATATGCCAAATTCCACCGGCGGATATTTGAAAATGTGCTTTAAACAACTCTTTTGCGCAGATGACGGCAATGAAACCGTTTCCACCATTGCCTCCAATACTTGCACCACTACCAGCATCGAGTCCACCAAGAAATTTTCCCATAAATACAAACGTTCCATCGAATAGTTTAGCAATAAATGTAAACTGGTCAGTATAGTAGTAATAATCTCTCAAAGTCCATTTACATACTGCTTACAACTTTTAAAGCCATTTTGCCATTTAATTTACTTATTGCTTATAGACCACAAAACCATTTCGCGAAGTTCATTTACTTATTGCATACAATTGCTCCGATTTCATAATAGCGAAACATATACCCGCACTCATCTATTCCACTAGAATCATGCTGATCAGTGGATTGCAATAACATTATATTTACGTTTTAAGTAATGCGATATGTTTCGAACAGTTAAATTAAGAGCGTGAAACAATGAAGATCAAGAAACGCGAATTTCTACTTTTTCCCGAGCTTTTCAAGAATCTACATTCGTCGCGCAAACTTAGAAACAAGAGCGCTTTTCTCTGATACAGTGCGTAGTTTATGTATGTTTTGTCTCATGCTTTTGACGGATGAAAGTGTCCGTGCTATTTATTCTTTATGTTATGCTTCAAACATAAAATTTCGTTCTAAAGGTACTAATAATAAAATTAGTATTTCCCGAAGTCAAATTATTTTTAATCGAATGAAGGAAATAAATAGATCTAGCACGACGTACGGTTGACATAGAAGTGAGTCATATCCTTGTTTGTCCAGTCTCATTTTAGAAGAAAGATGGCGGTGCGATACCTTTTTAGCAGCTACAATACTTCCCCCTAAAGTGTTTAACTTGACAGTTTTTGATTTCATCTACGCAACAGGATAAATTTTTTATTGTTTGCTTTGATTCTCTGTCGTGCTGCTGTTTGGAGGAAAGGGTAGATCCTCGTTGACGACTAACGCTTTTGAGGCGTTTTGTTGAAACGTTAATATCTTTTCCATTTTCCGAATTGTATATACACGATCTGAAATAGAACTTCATGCGGGCTAGGGAAAGGCTGTTGAATGGAGATCTTACCTACATCTAATTGTAAAATCACATAATTGCAAGTTAGTAGATCTTTATGAATAAAAATATTGTCCGATCGGTGATGTGATGCTAGTTTTTCGTTTCATGCGACAAACTTCGCGCTTGATTTTATTTAAATGTTGTCGGGTCTTGTAGTGCATCCTTTTTTACAAAATTTTTTCCAAGCTATCATACCGAGGTGAGGTTGCGTGCTATCCCTTATACCGATCTACATCGTCTGGGAAGCACCAAGGTACGACAATTAATGAGAACGAAAATGAATGATTGATGGAGAGAGTGATCAGGAGGAGCAGGTGGTTTTAGTCGGTAAAAATCCGGCATGCCGAGAGGCGGGGGCTGATCGACTTCGTTAAAGTGTCAATCGAAACGTCCTTGCAATCTCACTTTGGGAAACTTCTTTCGGGGGGATTTGTTGTTTTGCCCCTTTGAATGTCATTTGTGTCATGCGTTATATCTTTCGAACCGCACATACGCTTTGCATTTATAAGTTGTCAATCGACACGTATTAAAATATCAAATTTTGAAAAAATCGATGCAGCCGTTTTTTATTTTAAGAAAAAAAGTGCAAAAAATTAGGTTTTTTTCATAAACAATAAATTTGTTAACCTGATTTTTGGAACACAGTAACCAATTTTTATAAAATATATATACTCCAAACAGTGCTTGTAAAAACAACATCAAAATATTTTCTCATGATTACGAAAAAAATTAAATAAAAAATAAAACATCATTAACAGTCGTCATGATCTTCAAGGTTATTTCTGTCATTCGTTATATCACACGAACCAGATATAATATTTTCATCATTAAGATGTAAATCGACGTGTATTAACATATTTGTGATTTTTTTGACATCATTAAATTTTTTTTGAGATGTTGTTTTAATTTAATAGAAGAAAATGCCAAAAATTAGGGTATTTTCATAAAAAATATTTTTTTAACCTGAATTGCACAACACAGTAATATATGTTTATAAAACTTATACAGTTTTATGAGGTTTTGGAAAGATTTAGCAAAACGTTTTCCGAGATTATGTAAAAAACTTAATTAAAAATAAAAAAATCATTCAAAGTTACCATGTAAAGAGGGTTTATACGAATGATATTACTTTATATCTTTTATTCTAAAGAAACTGTTGTAAATTCAATCAAAGTTTCCAAATATTTGCATATCTTGAGCAGGTTGTTAATAGTTTTTACAGTCTTTTAATTTAAAAAAAAAACTGCTTAAATTTTGAAAACCATCAAAATTACAATCAAATTTGCATTTGTGGTAATCAACGCTTTGAATGGTGAAATGTTTTATAGTCAATACTTTGCAAGATCATATGCTTTAAAAAGCTTTCATCGAATAAAAAATTGCAGTTTTTAGTAGATTCATTCTTTAGTAATCGTAAGACTTCAATAACCATCATCATTTGTAATTACATTTTACTTTTTACATGCAATTGAACCTATTTTTGACTGCATATACAAAATTTTTGAAGACCAATAGGAAATATATAGTAATTATTAATTTGATTGATGTAGAATCGTGAAAAAATATAAATTTAGTGACTATGCTGTAGTCATGGCAATTTTGAACGCAACTCTTCAAAATGGTCATCACGTGACAGAATCTCTTCAAGGAGAGTAATAACTAAAACTGCATTCATTTTGCTAGCGCTCTTTTGTGCTTCAAGCATCGATGTGAAAATAACAAATAACGTAGAAAAGGTCCCACTGATTGATTGATCAAATCAATCTACCCGCATCCACCAAAAGCCTTACGTAATCAATGGATGCTCCCGGAGATGATATGATTATTATTAACTCATTCCTTTTACTGCTATGAAAACCTCTCATTATTATTATTTAAAGTACTATAGTATTATTTTCAAAATTATTATTGTGTTTAATATTTTGAATGTTTATCTAGATATTACTAAGGTGACCGTGTGGACTTGTAGGGTCGCACTTCGCGGCTTGTTTTTTATTAAAATTCTATGATCTCCGTTCGGAGACTAATACAATGTCGCTATAAGTACCTTCTTGAGAGTTGGAATGTACAGATATAATGCTACAATGTCGTACATATATAATAATACGCACAAAAATTATGCCTGTAGATATCCTCCTAATTTTGTGAAGAAACCGTTTCTGGAGAGATAGTTTCTCTATGCTGGAATATAGGGTTAATTGTAAGTTCGACGGCACCAATGAGAGTTTTTCTTTTCTGTAGCAGTGCAGGATTGAAAATCTCAAAATTTCTTTGACTTTTGTTCTCCGCCCACTTTTTAGTTTAGTTTTTAGAAAATACTTGCGATGGGAAAAACAGAGACAGTCAGCGAACAAAGTTGGTTCAGAATCGGATTCTGACACGCAAGAAAATCACGAGTGCTGTTTCAATGTAACCATGAAAGGCAATAATATCGAAAATGAGTGGTGCTTAAACTCAGGGGTGACCTGTCATATGACCAGCAATAAAACATTCTTCTCAACGACACGAAAGTTTGAGCGTAGTTCGGTAAACTTGGCCAATGGAAGCCCAGCCGATGTGCTCGGCGGCGTTTCAGGCGTAATATCCATTGTTGATCCATCAGTATAGATGTCGATCGATTCCTGTATCTCACTTCTTTCTATGGTCCAGTCATCTCTACTCGGGATGATTGACTTGAAACCATTGTAAAAACAGGGGATTGGAGAAGCGAATTCTCCTTTACCTGGCGTTGGTCTATCTCTGCATAGTATTAAGGAGTGGCCATTGCTCCTCCCCATACCAATGACGTAGAGCTTTCAACCGAACCGCAGAGCACTTTGCCTACTGTCTTGTATGTAGCACAGTCGTGAGCCAATTTAATACCGTAAACAATGCCTTTGCCGGAGTGGTGCGCAGAACTCCGGTAATTGCAATAACTGCAACCCTTCTGACCCTGATAAGCAGGTTTATATGTGATGACTTCGCCATAGTTGGCCACCAAATACCTGCACCATACAGAAGGATTGGTTCCACTATCGAGGTATAGAGCCATGATACAATTTTGGGTTTCAATCCCCACCTAATTCCAATGGCTCTTTTGCAGCAGTAGATTGCCCATTTCACTTTGCGTGCTCTTTCTGCTGTGTTCGCTTTGCACGCTAGTTTGGAGTCCAGAATCAAACCTGAATATTTCACCTGTTGAGACATATTGAGGCTTGCCTCATCGGGTTTGGGTGAGACAAATCGTGGAACTCGTGATGAGCACAAATTTCATTTTCTACGGATTTTCTTTAGACTGCACGCCTTGTGGGGCGCCTCTGCAAGTCCTCCTTCTTAAGGTGCTATTTCCTAGTGTGGAGTTGATGTTCCTGCTGCTTAGCAGTTGTCCGATGAACCCTATCAAATTGTGATCGACAGCTTTCCTCGAGTGCTTTCCCAATAGCCTTATGACTGACATTGTTGAAAGGCCCTCCGATGTCTACAAAAACGCCTCGCGTATATTCTTTGTGGCTTAGCGACTTTTCAATGTACACATGCTTTGAAAATGACGTTAAGCCATGGAAGTGCAGTATTGATACTCTGCTAGATCTCAAACGTGAGATATTGTCCAAGCTAGAGGATTTGAGGATTTTTTGCGTTTTGCATTGCATTCGAGAAGCGTTTGTTTGTTTGTTTTGCGTGAAGATAGTTATTCGCCGGTACTGTGGATGCCGGCAAACAACGGCCTTCAGACTTGTTTGGTCAATTATGTTATCACAGCAGCTTTGCATAATTGCGTTTTCGGCGGCACAGTGCCCACTCAATCAACAGACATATTTCCATGCATCTATTCAAAGAATAAGAATGTGTAAGCTAATAGAAGTTGAGATTTTATAATTTTTCTTCCTTACTCGGTGAAGGAGTAGTGAATGATTTTAAAATAAAAGACAGATAATCTTGAGAACGCTTCATTCTATTAACAGTTGGATATTGAAAATAATGATATTTGTGTCCTTCGTAAAATTAATTTTTCACAAATTTTATTTTGATGAATCCCCCTTTAGACTCATCCTTCCCTTCATAAATCAGCGTCTAGCGGGGGGTTCGATTTAGCTCCTCAATCTGATTTTGGCTCTTTTCCGTTGTTAACCTGATTTTTGGAACACAGTAACCAATTTTTATAAAATATATATACTCCAAACAGTGCTTGTAAAAACAACATCAAAATATTTTGTCATGATTACGAAAAAAATTGAATAAAAAATAAAACATCATTAACAGTCGTCATGATCTTCAAGGTTATTTCTGTCATTCGTTTTATCACGCGAACCAGATATAATATTTTCATCATTAAGATGTCAATCGACGTGTATTAACATATTTGTGAGTTTTTTAACATCATTAATTTTTTTTTGAGATGTTTTTTTAATTTAATAGAAGAAAATGCGAAAAATTAGGGTGTTTTCATAAAAAATATTTTTTTAACCTGATTTGCACAACACAGTAATAAATGTTTATAAAATTTATACAGTTTTATGAGGTTTTGGAAAGATTTAGCAAAACGTTTTCCGAGATTATGTAAAAAACTTAATTAAAAATAAAAAAATCATTCAAAGTTACCATGTAAAGAGGGTTTATACGAATGATATTACTTTATATCTTTTATTCTAAAGAAACTGTTGTAAATTCAATCAAAGTTTCCAATTATTTGCATATCTTGAGCAGATGTTTAATAGTTTTTACAGTCTTTTAATTTAAAAAAAAACTGCTTAAATTTTGAAAACCATCAAAATTACAATCAAATTTGCATTTGTGGTAATCAACGCTTTGAATGGTGAAATGTTTTATAGTCAATACTTTGCAAGATCATATGCTTTAAAAAGCTTTCATCGAATAAAAAATTGCAGTTTTTAGTAGATTCATTCTTTAGTAATCGTAAGACTTCAATAATCATCATCATTTGTAATTACATTTTACTTTTTACATGCAATTGAACCTATTGTTGACTGCATATACAAAATTTTTGAAGACCAATTGGAAATATATAAGTTCTCCGCCCACTTTTTATGCTACTTATGATTTCAACTTTGAAAAATTGCAAAAATTGCATAGCACAGGGTCGCAGTGGACAGAAAAGGAAACAATAAGTGCGTTTTTTTGGCTCTCGCGGTAGAGTAGCTAACTCAAAACACACGTAAAACAACAACAACTATCCAGGTTTCGTAACCCAGTGAATTCACTGGGTTACAAAACTTAGAACTGGATAGCTTTTCAACAGATGGGCAGCCGTATCATTTACATTTGATAAGTTGGCATTACTGCAATAACTGTCAATTTAGTGAGTGAATAAATCAAATGGAGTGGAAAATTAATAATAAATCTTATTAATTTCATTTAATAGCTCACCCTGTCGAAATAATACAGATTCTGTTGAAATAATAACCGCCTCAACTCGTTAATTTCACTTATTAAATGTTACAAGACAGTGTCTCCTTCGTGCTGATAATACTACCAACTGCATCGCGCAAAATTTAAACCTGTATAGAACCTGATTCGTTTTTTTGGTTGGGGTTTGGAACTCTACTCTAGAGCGGGAGCCAAAAAAAACGCACCAAATATTAACTGGAAAGTCAAAGATTTGAAAAATAAAAAGTTTCGCCATGTGAGGTGGAATCGCAGCACCGAGTAGGAGCGCTCCATTTTAAGACTTTAGCCACCATACATATACGACTAATAAAGTGTTTTCGAGGCCTTCAAAGGAGGTTCCCTATGAATTCTGTATATGAGCCGTGAGTGGGCAGCCTTATTTATGCTGAAGATCGAGTAAAGTTCTTGCACGAGCACGAAAATAGCGTGGATGATTTATTCTCTGCTGCAGAGAAGGAATAAATTGCAAAAGAAAACTTTTACGACTTTGAAGTGCACACAAGGATTGTGGGGAAAGAAAAGCGAAAAGAACAACTGTAATTAGTTAGCATTGCTAAGATTTCTTGCATGAAGGACGGTTCAATAAAGTGAATTCATGATTGGTAAAAACCGAACCGTTTTCTTCATGTGAATATCCACGGGCTAGATCTCATAACGTCCTTAGACCTTTCTTAGGACGCTTCCGATGTAACCAGAAATGAATCGATTGGGAACGACTTGTTTAGTTTGCAATATGCCGTTTTTACGAAGTTTAGAGCTAATATCTTTAAAGCTTCGCATAATGCATGAAACACGAGCCAGCGCTTTGATGTTTTCTTTCGTCATTTTAACTATTGTAAAACCTGTTATTTTAGTTTTATTTGTTAAAAAGTAGTCCAAATAACCATTCAATTGATGCTATTTAGAAATTATATCTTTGAAACATTTGGTGTGCACATTTCTGTAAAAATTAGCTACTGCGTGACCCAGAACAAGCATTGGCTAACGCATAAGACAAGTATCGCAATCCAATAGAAAGGCAGTTTATTTAACGTTGATATTCCAGACTTAATTCTTACACATCATTTAAAACAATTGTGAACGTACTGAACCAAAGTGATGTATATATGATAATACACTTTTAGTTGGTTGGTTGGATGTAGTGGCAGCCTCTTTAATCCAAAGATGGCTTACTTATGTTGTAATTGAGTGAATTTATTCCAAAAACTACTTATGGGCCTAGAGATCGTATACAATCTGTAGTGAGAGGATTCTCGCATCGTGAGTGAAATATTTTTTTTTGTTAAAAAAAACGTGTCTGTGACTTGTAGCGGTTGCGTGCCTAGTCAATTATGGCAGACCCCTTTAAATTTGCCATAACTAAACTAAATAATTGAAATTACCAGACGTGCAAGTACAGACTAGAGATGTATCTGCTGAAAGAAAATTTGTGGGAAATAGTGTCCGGAGCAGTGCGAAAGCCGGCAACTGGCGAAAAAGAGATCGCGGAGTGGACGCGGCATGATGTGGAGGCTCGAGCTTACATAGGGCTACTTGTGGAAGATGGACAATTAGCGCATGTGCGTGATGCGTCGACAAGTGAAGAAGCAAGGGAGTCACTCAGGAATAATCACGAGAAGGCAACATTGACAAGTAAAGTCACGTTGTTCCAAAAAATCTGCGATTTACAATTCAAGGAGGGGACGACATGGAGTCACATGTGAACGGGATGCTATACCTGTTAACTAAGCTGACAGCAGTAGGAGAGAAACTCGCTGAAAAGCTGGTCGTCGCCATGCTTCTAAGCAGCCTACCGGATACCTATGGGACTCTAGTAACCGCACTCGAAACACGCGCGGAAGCCGATCTCACGCTTAACCTCGTAAAAGGAAAAACCATCGACGAATATAAGAAACGGCAACTTAGCGAATCTCCTGGACCGTCGAATACCCTGTTAGAAACCATATACAAAACGGGTGCGGAAACAAATAAACGGTGTTTTTTTGCGATAAAACGGGACATTTGAAGGTTAATTGCAGAAAATACTTGCGATGGGAAAAACAGAGACAGTCAGCGAACAAAGTTGGTTCAGAATCGGATTCTGACACGCAAGAAAATCACGAGTGCTGTTTCAATGTAACCATGAAAGACAATAATATCGAAAATGAGTGGTGCTTAAACTCAGGGGTGACCTGTCATATGACCAGCAATAAAACATTCTTCTCAACGACACGAAAGTGTGAGCGTAGTTCGGTAAACTTGGCCAATGGAAGCCCAGCCGATGTGCTCGGCGGCGGTTCAGGCGTAATATCCATTGTTGATCCATCAGTATAGATGTCGATCGATTCCTGTATCTCACTTCTTTCTATGGTTCAGTCATCTCTACTCGGGATGATTGACTTGAAACCATTGTAAAAACAGGGGATTGGAGAAGCGAATTCTCCTTTACCTGGCGTTGGTCTATCTCTGCATAGTATTAAGGAGTGGCCATTGCTCCTCCCCATACCAATGGCGTAGAGCTTTCAACCGAATTGCAGAGCACTTTGCCTACTGTCTTGTAAGTAGCACAGTCGTGAGCCAATTTAATACCGTAAACAATGCCGTTGCCGAGTTGGTGCGCAGAACTCCGGTAATTGCAATAACTGCAACCCTTTTGACCCTGATTAGCAGGTTTATATGTGATGACTTCGCCATAGTTGGCCACCAAATACCTGCACCATACAGAAGGATTGGTTCCACTATCGCGATATAGAGCCATGATACAATTTTGGGTGCAATCCCCACCTAATTCCAATGGCTCTTTTGCAGCAGTAGATTGCCCATTTCACTTTGCGTGCTATTTCTGCTGTGTTCGCTTTGCACGCTAGTGTGGAGTCCAGAATATAACCTGAATATTTCATCTATTGAGACGTTTTGAGGCTTGCCTCATCGGGTTTGGGTGAGACAAATCGTGGAACTCGTGATGAGCACAAATTTCATTTTCTACGGATTTTCTTTAGACTGCACGCCTTGTGGGGCGCCTCTGCAAGTCCTCCTTCTTAAGGTGCTATTTCCTAGTGTGGAGTTGATGTTCCTGCTGCTTAGCAGTTGTCCGATGAACCCTATCAAATTGTGATCGACAGCTTTCCTCGAGTGCTTTCCCAATAGCCTTATGACTGACATTGTTGAAAGGCCCTCCGATGTCTACAAAAACGCCTCGCGTATATTCTTTGTGGCTTAGCGACTTTTCAATGTACACATGCTTTGAAAATGACGTTAAGCCATGGAAGTGCAGTATTGATACTCTGCTAGATCTCAAACGTGAGATATTGTCCAAGTTAGAGGATTTGAGGATTTTTTGCGTTTTGCATTGCATTCGAGAAGCGTTTGTTTGTTTGTTTTGCGTGAAGATAGTTATTCGCCGGTACTGTGGATGCCGGCAAACAACGGCCTTCAGGCTTGTTTGGTCAATTATGTTATCACAGTAGCTTTGCATAATTGCGTTTTCGGCGGCACAGTGCCCGCTCAATCAACAGACATATTTCCATGCATCTATTCAAAGAATAAGAATGTGTAAGCTAATAGAAGTTGAGATTTTATAATTTTTCTTCCTTACTCGGTGAAGGAGTAGTGAATGATTTTAAAATAAAAGACAGATAATCTTGAGAACGCTTCATTCTATTAACAGTTGGATATTGAAAATAATGATATTTGTGTCCTTCGTAAAATTAATTTTTCACAAATTTTATTTTGATGAATCCCCCTTTAGACTCATCCTTCCCTTCATAAATCAGCGACTAGCGGGGGGTTTGATTTAGCTCCTCAATCTGATTTTGGCTCTTTTCCTTTGTTAACCTGATTTTTGGAACACAGTAACCAATTTTTATAAAATATATATACTCCAAACAGTGCTTGTAAAAACAACATCAAAATATTTTCTCATGATTACGAAAAAAATTAAATAAAAAATAAAACATCATTAACAGTCGTCATGATCTTCAAGGTTATTTCTGTCATTCGTTTTATCACGCGAACCAGATATAATATTTTCATCATTAAGATGTAAATCGACGTGTATTAACATATTTGTGAGTTTTTTAACATCATTAATTTATTTTTGAGATGTTTTTTTTAATTTAATAGAAGAAAATGCGAAAAATTAGGGTGTTTTCTTAAAAAAATATTTTTTTAACCTGATTTGCACAACACAGTAATAAATGTTTATAAAATTTATACAGTTTTATGAGGTTTCGGAAAGATTTAGCAAAACGTTTTCCGAGATTATGTAAAAAACTTAATTAAAAATAAAAAAATCATTCAAAGTTACCATGTAAAGCGGGTTTATACGAATGATATTACTTTATATCTTTCATTCTAAAGAAACTGTTGTAAATTCAATCAAAGTTTTCAAATATTTGCATATCTTGAGCAGATGTTTAATAGTTTTTACAGTCTTTTAATTTAAAAAAAAACTGCTTAAATTTTGAAAACCATCAAAATTACAATCAAATTTGCATTTGTGGTAATCAACGCTTTGAATGGTGAAATGTTTTATAGTCAATACTTTGCAAGATCATATGCTTTAAAAAGCTTTCATCGAATAAAAAATTGCAGTTTTTAGTAGATTCATTCTTTAGTAATCGTAAGACTTCAATAACCATCATCATTTGTAATTACATTTTACTTTTTCCATGCAATTGAACCTATTGTTGACTGCATATACAAAATTTTTGAAGACCAATAGGAAATATATAAGTTCTCCGCCCACTTTTTATGCTACTTATGATTTCAACTTTGAAAAATTGCAAAAATTGCATAGCACAGGGTCGCAGTGGACAGAAAAGGAAACAATAAGTGCGTTTTTTTGGCTCTCGCGGTAGAGTAGCTAACTCAAAACACACGCAAAACAACAACAACTATCCAGGTTTCGTAACCCAGTGAATTCACTGGGTTACAAAACTTAGAACTGGATAGCTTTTCAACAGATGGGCAGCCGTATCATTTACATTTGATAAGTTGGCATTACTGCAATAACTGTCAATTTAGTGAGTGAATAAATCGAATGGAGTGGAAAATTAATAATAAATCTTATTAATTTCATTTAATAGCTCACCCTGTCGACATAATACAGATTCTGTTGAAATAATAACCGCTTCAACTCGTTAATTTCACTTATTAAATGTTACAAGACAGTGTCTCCTTCGTGCTGATAATACTACCAACTGCATCGCGCAAAATTTAAACCTGTATAGAACCTGATTCGTTTTTTTGGTTGGGGTTTGGAACTCTACTCTAGAGCGGGAGCCAAAAAAACGCACCAAATATTAAGTGGAAAGTCAAAGATTTGAAAAATAAAAAGTTTCGCCATGTGAGGTGGAATCGCAGCACCGAGTAGGAGCGCTCCATTTTAAGACTTTAGCCACCATACATATACGACTAATAAAGTGTTTTCGAGGCCTTCAAAGGAGGTTCCCTATGAATTCTGTATATGAGCCGTGAGTGGGCAGCCTTATTTATGCTGAAGATCGAGTAAAGTTCTTGCACGAGCACGAAAATAGCGTGGATGATTTATTCTCTGCTGCAGAGAAGGAATAAATTGCAAAAGAAAACTTTTACGACTTTGAAGTGCACACAAGGATTGTGGGGAAAGAAAAGCGAAAAGAACAACTGTAATTAGTTAGCATTGCTAAGATTTCTTGCATGAAGGACGGTTCAATAAAGTGAATTCATGATTGGTAAAAACCGAACCGTTTTCTTCATGTGAATATCCACGGGCTAGATCTCATAACGTCCTTAGACCTTTCTTAGGACGCTTCCGATGTAACCAGAAATGAATCGATTGGGAACGACTTGTTTAGTTTGCAATATGCCGTTTTTACGAAGTTTAGAGCTAATATCTTTAAAGCTTCGCATAATGCATGAAACACGAGCCAGCGCTTTGATGTTTTCTTTCGTCATTTTAACTATTGTAAAACCTGTTATTTTAGTTTTATTTGTTAAAAAGTAGTCCAAATAACCATTCAATTGATGCTATTTAGAAATTATATCTTTGAAACATTTGGTGTGCACATTTCTGTAAAAATTAGCTACTGCGTGACCCAGAACAAGCATTGGCTAACGCATAAGACAAGTATCGCAATCCAATAGAAAGGCAGTTTATTTAACGTTGATATTCCAGACTTAATTCTTACACATCATTTAAAACAATTGTGAACGTACTGAACCAAAGTGATGTATATATGATAATACACTTTTAGTTGGTTGGTTGGATGTAGTGGCAGCCTCTTTAATCCAAAGATGGCTTACTTATGTTGTAATTGAGTGAATTTATTCCAAAAACTACTTATGGGCCTAGAGATCGTATACAATCTGTAGTGAGAGGATTCTCGCATCGTGAGTGAAATATTTTTTTTTGTTAAAAAAAACGTGTCTGTGACTTGTAGCGGTTGCGTGCCTAGTCAATTATGGCAGACCCCTTTAAATTTGCCATAACTAAACTAAATAATTGAAATTACCAGACGTGCAAGTACAGACTAGAGATGTATCTGCTGAAAGAAAATTTGTGGGAAATAGTGTCCGGAGCAGTGCGAAAGCCGGCAACTGGCGAAAAAGAGATCGCGGAGTGGACGCGGCATGATGTGGAGGCTCGAGCTTACATAGGGCTACTTGTGGAAGATGGACAATTAGCGCATGTGCGTGATGCGTCGACAAGTGAAGAAGCAAGGGAGTCACTCAGGAATAATCACGAGAAGGCAACATTGACAAGTAAAGTCACGTTGTTCCAAAAAATCTGCGATTTACAATTCAAGGAGGGGACGACATGGAGTCACATGTGAACGGGATGCTATACCTGTTAACTAAGCTGACAGCAGTAGGAGAGAAACTCGCTGAAAAGCTGGTCGTCGCCATGCTTCTAAGCAGCCTACCGGATACCTATGGGACTCTAGTAACCGCACTCGAAACACGCGCGGAAGCCGATCTCACGCTTAACCTCGTAAAAGGAAAAACCATCGACGAATATAAGAAACGGCAACTTAGCGAATCTCCTGGACCGTCGAATACCCTGTTAGAAACCATATACAAAACGGGTGCGGAAACAAATAAACGGTGTTTTTTTGCGATAAAACGGGACATTTGAAGGTTAATTGCAGAAAATACTTGCGATGGGAAAAACAGAGACAGTCAGCGAACAAAGTTGGTTCAGAATCGGATTCTGACACGCAAGAAAATCACGAGTGCTGTTTCAATGTAACCATGAAAGACAATAATATCGAAAATGAGTGGTGCTTAAACTCAGGGGTGACCTGTCATATGACCAGCAATAAAACATTCTTCTCAACGACACGAAAGTGTGAGCGTAGTTCGGTAAACTTGGCCAATGGAAGCCCAGCCGATGTGCTCGGCGGCGGTTCAGGCGTAATATCCATTGTTGATCCATCAGTATAGATGTCGATCGATTCCTGTATCTCACTTCTTTCTATGGTCCAGTCATCTCTACTCGGGATGATTGACTTGAAACCATTGTAAAAACAGGGGATTGGAGAAGCGAATTCTCCTTTACCTGGCGTTGGTCTATCTCTGCATAGTATTAAGGAGTGGCCATTGCTCCTCCCCATACCAATGACGTAGAGCTTTCAACCGAATTGCAGAGCACTTTGCCTACTGTCTTGTAAGTAGCACAGTCGTGAGCCAATTTAATACCGTAAACAATGCCGTTGCCGAGTTGGTGCGCAGAACTCCGGTAATTGCAATAACTGCAACCCTTTTGACCCTGATTAGCAGGTTTATATGTGATGACTTCGTCATAGTTGGCCACCAAATACCTGCACCATACAGAAGAATTGGTTCCACTATCGCGGTATAGAGCCATGATACAATTTTGGGTTTCAATCCCCACCTAATTCCAATGGCTCTTTTGCAGCAGTAGATTGCCCATTTCACTTTGCGTGCTCTTTCTGCTGTGTTCGCTTTGCACGCTAGTTTGGAGTCCAGAATCAAACCTGAATATTTCACCTGTTGAGACATATTGAGGCTTGCCTCATCGGGTTTGGGTGAGACAAATCGTGGAACTCGTGATGAGCACAAATTTCATTTTCTACGGATTTTCTTTAGACTGCACGCCTTGTGGGGCGCCTCTGCAAGTCCTCCTTCTTAAGGTGCTATTTCCTAGTGTGGAGTTGATGTTCCTGCTGCTTAGCAGTTGTCCGATGAACCCTATCAAATTGTGATCGACAGCTTTCCTCGAGTGCTTTCCCAATAGCCTTATGACTGACATTGTTGAAAGGCCCTCCGATGTATACAAAAACGCCTCGCGTATATTCTTTGTGGCTTAGCGACTTCTCAATGTACACATGCTTTGAAAATGACGTTAAGCCATGGAAGTGCAGTATTGATACTCTGCTAGATCTCAAACGTGAGATATTGTCCAAGTTAGAGGATTTGAGGATTTTTTGCGTTTTGCATTGCATTCGAGAAGCGTTTGTTTGTTTGTTTTGCGTGAAGATAGTTATTCGCCGGTACTGTGGATGCCGGCAAACAACGGCCTTCAGGCTTGTTTGGTCAATTATGTTATCACAGCAGCTTTGCATAATTGCGTTTTCGGCGGCACAGTGCCCACTCAATCAACAGACATATTTCCATGCATCTATTCAAAGAATAAGAATGTGTAAGCTAATAGAAGTTGAGATTTTATAATTTTTCTTCCTTACTCGGTGAAGGAGAAGTGAATGGTTTTAAAATAAAAGACAGATAATCTTGAGAACGCTTCATTCTATTAACAGTTGGATATTTAAAAAAATGATATTTGTGTCCTTCGTAAAATTAATTTTTCACAAATTTTATTTTGATGAATCCCCCTTTAGACTCATCCTTCCCTTCATAAATCAGCGACTAGCGGGGGGTTTGATTTAGCTCCTCAATCTGATTTTGGCTCTTTTCCTTTGTTAACCTGATTTTTGGAACACAGTAACCAATTTTTATAAAATATATATACTCCAAACAGTGCTTGTAAAAACAACATCAAAATATTTTCTCATGATTACGAAAAAAATTAAATAAAAAATAAAACATCATTAACAGTCGTCATGATCTTCAAGGTTATTTCTGTCATTCGTTTTATCACGCGAACCAGATATAATATTTTCATCATTAAGATGTAAATCGACGTGTATTAACATATTTGTGAGTTTTTTAACATCATTAATTTTTTTTTGAGATGTTTTTTTAATTTAATAGAAGAAAATGCGAAAAATTAGGGTGTTTTCATAAAAAAATATTTTTTTAACCTGATTTGCACAACACAGTAATAAATGTTTATAAAATTTATACAGTTTTATGAGGTTTCGGAAAGATTTAGCAAAACGTTTTCCGAGATTATGTAAAAAACTTAATTAAAAATAAAAAAATCATTCAAAGTTACCATGTAACGAGGGTTTATACGAATGATATTACTTTATATCTTTTATTCTAAAGAAACTGTTGTAAATTCAATCAAAGTTTTCAAATATTTGCATATCTTGAGCAGATGTTTAATAGTTTTTACAGTCTTTTAATTTAAAAAAAAAACTGCTTAAATTTTGAAAACCATCAAAATTACAATCAAATTTGCATTTGTGGTAATCAACGCTTTGAATGGTGAAATGTTTTATAGTCAATACTTTGCAAGATCATATGCTTTAAAAAGCTTTCATCGAATAAAAAATTGCAGTTTTTAGTAGATTCATTCTTTAGTAATCGTAAGACTTCAATAATCATCATCATTTGTAATTACATTTTACTTTTTACATGCAATTGAACCTATTGTTGACTGCATATACAAAATTTTTGAAGACCAATAGGAAATATATAAGTTCTCCGCCCACTTTTTATGCTACTTATGATTTCAACTTTGAAAAATTGCAAAAATTGCATAGCACAGGGTCGCAGTGGACAGAAAAGGAAACAATAAGTGCGTTTTTTTGGCTCTCGCGGTAGAGTAGCTAACTCAAAACACACGCAAAACAACAACAACTATCCAGGTTTCGTAACCCAGTGAATTCACTGGGTTACAAAACTTAGAACTGGATAGCTTTTCAACAGATGGGCAGCCGTATCATTTACATTTGATAAGTTGGCATTACTGCAATAACTGTCAATTTAGTGAGTGAATAAATCGAATGGAGTGGAAAATTAATAATAAATCTTATTAATTTCATTTAATAGCTCACCCTGTCAACATAATACAGATTCTGTTCTGTTCGCTTCAACTCGTTAATTTCACTTATTAAATGTTACAAGACAGTGTCTCCTTCGTGCTGATAATACTACCAACTGCATCGCGCAAAATTTAAACCTGTATAGAACCTGATTCGTTTTTTTGGTTGGGGTTTGGAACTCTACTCTAGAGCGGGAGCCAAAAAAACGCACCAAATATTAAGTGGAAAGTCAAAGATTTGAAAAATAAAAAGTTTCGCCATGTGAGGTGGAATCGCAGCACCGAGTAGGAGCGCTCCATTTTAAGACTTTAGCCACCATACATATACGACTAATAAAGTGTTTTCGAGGCCTTCAAAGGAGATTCCCTATGAATTCTGTATATGAGCCGTGAGTGGGCAGCCTTATTTATGCTGAAGATCGAGTAAAGTTCTTGCACGAGCACGAAAATAGCGTGGATGATTTATTCTCTGCTGCAGAGAAGGAATAAATTGCAAAAGAAAACTTTTACGACTTTGAAGTGCACACAAGGATTGTGGGGAAAGAAAAGCGAAAAGAACAACTGTAATTAGTTAGCATTGCTAAGATTTCTTGCATGAAGGACGGTTAAATAAAGTGAATTCATGATTGGTAAAAACCGAACCGTTTTCTTCATGTGAATATCCACGGGCTAGATCTCATAACGTCTTTAGACCTTTCTTAGGACGCTTCCGATGTAACCAGAAATGAATCGATTGGGAACGACTTGTTTAGTTTGCAATATGCCGTTTTTACGAAGTTTAGAGCTAATATCTTTAAAGCTTCGCATAATGCATCAAACACGAGCCAGCGCTTTGATGTTTTCTTTCGTCATTTTTACTATTGTAAAACCTGTTATTTTAGTTTTATTTGTTAAAAAGTAGTCCAAATAACCATTCAATTAATGCTATTTAGAAATTATATCTTTGAAACATTTGGTGTGCACATTTCTGTAAAAATTAGCTACTGCGTGACCCAGAACAAGCATTGACTAACGCATAAGACAAGTATCGCAATCCAATAGAAAGGCAGTTTATTTAACGTTGATATTCCAGACTTAATTCTTACACATCATTTAAAACAATTGTGAACGTACTGAACCAAAGTGATGTATATATGATAATACACTTTTAGTTGGTTGGTTGGATGTAGTGGCAGCCTCTTTAATCCAAAGATGGCTTACTTATGTTGTAATTGAGTGAATTTATTCCAAAAACTACTTATGGGCCCAGAGATCGTATACAATCTGTAGTGAGAGGATTCTCGCATCGTGAGTGAAATATTTTTTTTTGTTAAAAAAAAACGTGTCTGTGACTTGTAGCGGTTGCGTGCCTCTAGTCAAATATGGCAGACCCCTTTAAATTTGCCATAACTAAACTAAATAATTGAAATTACCAGACGTGCAAGTACAGACTAGAGATGTATCTGCTGAAAGAAAATTTGTGGGAAATAGTGTCCGGAGCAGTGCGAAAGCCGGCAACTGGCGAAAAAGAGATCGCGGAGTGGACGCGGCATGATGTGGAGGCTCGAGCTTACATAGGGCTACTTGTGGAAGATGGACAATTAGCGCATGTGCGTGATGCGTCGACAAGTGAAGAAGCAAGGGAGTCACTCAGGAATAATCACGAGAAGGCAACATTGACAAGTAAAGTCACGTTGTTCCGAAAAATCTGCGATTTACAATTCAAGGAGGGGACGACATGGAGTCACATGTGAACGGGATGCTATACCTGTTAACTAAGCTGACAGCAGTAGGAGAGAAACTCGCTGAAAAGCTGGTCGTCGCCATGCTTCTAAGCAGCCTACCGGATACCTATGGGACTCTAGTAACCGCACTCGAAACACGCGCGGAAGCCGATCTCACGCTTAACCTCGTAAAAGGAAAAACCATCGACGAATATAAGAAACGGCAACTTAGCGAATCTCCCGGACCGTCGAATACCCTGTTAGAAACCATATACAAAACGGGTGCGGAAACAAATAAACGGTGTTTTTTTGCGATAAAACGGGACATTTGAAGGTTATTTGCAGAAAATACTTGCGATGGGAAAAACAGAGACAGTCAGCGAACAAAGTTGGTTCAGAATCGGATTCTGACACGCAAGAAAATCACGAGTGCTGTTTCAATGTAACCATGAAAGACAATAATATCGAAAATGAGTGGTGCTTAAACTCAGGGGTGACCTGTCATATGACCAGCAATAAAACATTCTTCTCAACGACACGAAAGTGTGAGCGTAGTTCGGTAAACTTGGCCAATGGAAGCCCAGCCGATGTGCTCGGCGGCGGTTCAGGCGTAATATCCATTGTTGATCCATCAGTATAGATGTCGATCGATTCCTGTATCTCACTTCTTTCTATGGTTCAGTCATCTCTACTCGGGATGATTGACTTGAAACCATTGTAAAAACAGGGGATTGGAGAAGCGAATTCTCCTTTACCTGGCGTTGGTCTATCTCTGCATAGTATTAAGGAGTGGCCATTGCTCCTCCCCATACCAATGACGTAGAGCTTTCAACCGAATTGCAGAGCACTTTGCCTACTGTCTTGTAAGTAGCACAGTCGTGAGCCAATTTAATACCGTAAACAATGCCGTTGCCGAGTTGGTGCGCAGAACTCCGGTAATTGCAATAACTGCAACCCTTTTGACCCTGATTAGCAGGTTTATATGTGATGACTTCGCCATAGTTGGCCACCAAATACCTGCACCATACAGAAGGATTGGTTCCACTATCGCGGTATAGAGCCATGATACAATTTTGGGTTTCAATCCCCACCTAATTCCAATGGCTCTTTTGCAGCAGTAGATTGCCCATTTCACTTTGCGTGCTCTTTCTGCTGTGTTCGCTTTGCACGCTAGTTTGGAGTCCAGAATCAAACCTGAATATTTCACCTGTTGAGACATATTGAGGCTTGCCTCATCGGGTTTGGGTGAGACAAATCGTGGAACTCGTGATGAGCACAAATTTCATTTTCTACGGATTTTCTTTAGACTGCACGCCTTGTGGGGCGCCTCTGCAAGTCCTCCTTCTTAAGGTGCTATTTCCTAGTGTGGAGTTGATGTTCCTGCTGCTTAGCAGTTGTCCGATGAACCCTATCAAATTGTGATCGACAGCTTTCCTCGAGTGCTTTCCCAATAGCCTTATGACTGACATTGTTGAAAGGCCCTCCGATGTATACAAAAACGCCTCGCGTATATTCTTTGTGGCTTAGCGACTTTTCAATGTACACATGCTTTGAAAATGACGTTAAGCCATGGAAGTGCAGTATTGATACTCTGCTAGATCTCAAACGTGAGATATTGTCCAAGTTAGAGGATTTGAGGATTTTTTGCGTTTTGCATTGCATTCGAGAAGCGTTTGTTTGTTTGTTTTGCGTGAAGATAGTTATTCGCCGGTACTGTGGATGCCGGCAAACAACGGCCTTCAGGCTTGTTTGGTCAATTATGTTATCACAGCAGCTTTGCATAATTGCGTTTTCGGCGGCACAGTGCCCGCTCAATCAACAGACATATTTCCATGCATCTATTCAAAGAATAAGAATGTGTAAGCTAATAGAAGTTGAGATTTTATAATTTTTCTTCCTTACTCGGTGAAGGAGAAGTGAATGGTTTTAAAATAAAAGACAGATAATCTTGAGAACGCTTCATTCTATTAACAGTTGGATATTTAAAATAATGATATTTGTGTCCTTCGTAAAATTAATTTTTCACAAATTTTATTTTGATGAATCCCCCTTTAGACTCATCCTTCCCTTCATAAATCAGCGACTAGCGGGGGGTTTGATTTAGCTCCTCAATCTGATTTTGGCTCTTTTCCTTTGTTAACCTGATTTTTGGAACACAGTAACCAATTTTTATAAAATATATATACTCCAAACAGTGCTTGTAAAAACAACATCAAAATATTTTCTCATGATTACGAAAAAAATTAAATAAAAAATAAAACATCATTAACAGTCGTCATGATCTTCAAGGTTATTTCTGTCATTCGTTTTATCACGCGAACCAGATATAATATTTTCATCATTAAGATGTAAATCGACGTGTATTAACTTATTTGTGAGTTTTTTAACATCATTAAATTTTTCTTGAGTTGTTTTTTTAATTTAATAGAAGAAAATGCGAAAAATTTGGGTGTTTTCATAAAAAATATTTTTTTAACCTGATTTGCACAACACAGTAATAAATGTTTATAAAATTTATTCAGTTTTATCAGGTTTTGGAAAGATTTAGCAAAACGTTTTCCGAGATTATGTAAAAAACTTAATTAAAAATAAAAAAATCATTCAAAGTTACCATGTAAAGAGTGTTTATACGAATGATATTACTTTATATCTTTCATTCTAAAGAAACTGTTGTAAATTCAATCAAAGTTTTCAAATATTTGCATATCTTGAGCAGATGTTTAATAGTTTTTACAGTCTTTTAATTTAAAAAAAAACTGCTTAAATTTTGAAAACCATCAAAATTACAATCAAATTTGCATTTGTGGTAATCAACGCTTTGAATGGTGAAATGTTTTATAGTCAATACTTTGCAAGATCATATGCTTTAAAAAGCTTTCATCGAATAAAAAATTGCAGTTTTTAGTAGATTCATTCTTTAGTAATCGTAAGACTTCAATAACCATCATCATTTGTAATTACATTTTACTTTTTACATGCAATTGAACCTATTGTTGACTGCATATACAAAATTTTTGAAGACCAATAGGAAATATATAAGTTCTCCGCCCACTTTTTATGCTACTTATGATTTCAACTTTGAAAAATTGCAAAAATTGCACAGCACAGGGTCGCAGTGGACAGAAAAGGAAACAATAAGTGCGTTTTTTTGGCTCTCGCGCTAGAGTAGCTAACTCAAAACACACGTAAAACAACAACAACTATCCAGGTTTCGTAACCCAGTGAATTCACTGGGTTACAAAACTTAGAACTGGATAGCTTTTCAACAGATGGGCAGCCGTATCATTTACATTTGATAAGTTGGCATTACTGCAATAACTGTCAATTTAGTGAGTGAATAAATCGAAATGAGTGGAAAATTAATAATAAATCTTATTAATTTCATTTAATAGCTCACCCTGTCGAAATAATACAGATTCTGTTGAAATAATAACCGCTTCAACTCGTTAATTTCACTTATTAAATGTTACAAGACAGTGTCTCCTTCGTGCTGATAATACTACCAACTGCATCGCGCAAAATTTAAACCTGTATAGAACCTGATTCGTTTTTTTGGTTGGAGTTTGGAACTCTACTCTAGAGCGGGAGCCAAAAAAACGCACCAAATATTAACTGGAAAGTCAAAGATTTGAAAAATAAAAAGTTTCGCCATGTGAGGTGGAATCGCAGCACCGAGTAGGAGCGCTCCATTTTAAGACTTTAGCCACCATACAAGTTAACACATTCCATGTCACCTTTTTCTTTCTTCCTAAAGTCCACAGTCCAAGAAGTACATTGGCTTGTAACCACTAATTGCATGTAACAGCACCTAATTTTTCCAACGTCCATAGTCCAACAAGTACATTGGCCTATGGCCAATCAACCTACATATATTTCGCACAATTGCTTAATACATTTTTGCCTACTATGCTCGTTACCACTTGCGGTTGAAGATATTGCTTATTTCGATTAATTTGTACTTTTTATTATTCAATGTATAGAGGTAAACTGTATTTTTAAGTCAGTTGGAATTTGGGTATCTAATAAATCGGTGTTTGATTAAACGCTCGTGTTTTTTTTGGCTTCTACGGAATCGACCGCGATAACTGGCGCCCGAGCAACTCTTACCGTCCCCACGAGAACACGGTAAACCCGAAATTTTTTAAACCGTCCCCACGAGAACACGGTAAACCCGGATATTATTAAAACCGTCGCCACGAAAAAACGGCAAATTCGGAAAGTTTATTTCAACCCGTTCCCACGAGAACACGGTATTCGTGAACATTTAAGCAATTGGAACTTGTGCAAACCCCGAAAAATTATCATCCGTCGCAAGTGTGCAGCTGAAGTGCGATAATTTTACAAGAAGTGGAAGTTAACATCCGAGCAGTGCAGGTGTGGTCCATCAGTACCATTAGTAGGCGTTCTCCAACTTTCAACGGTATTCGCCAAAAAGGAAAACTACTGACGATCCCGAGCCGGAAGCGGATATGCAGAGAATAAATTACTTATTGTAAGTTTACCTCTACTGTAACTGTTGATTTTTTGTATAAATTTTTTATATAAATTTTCTACGAAAATTAATTGATCAAATATTGTGAAGATTAATGTGAAATATCTTCAAACGTGTGCTAACTATTTAGTGAAAAAGTGTATTGTGCGAAATACGTATTTACCCTAACCCATTTTCTTATTGTGAAATTCCTCATTCTGAGCCTGTGCTACCCCAAATTAAAACGCGGTAATGGAAGCCATTCAAGATACCCTTAAACAACTGGCTGGGGCGGTTAACGCTCAGATGGAGCTTTCTAAAAAATTGGAAGCAAGGCTAACGGCTATCGAGCGAGAGAAATTGAAAGAATCATCTAGCGCACGAATCCGATTAGATGCTCCAGCTCCAAGAACGGAGCAAGACTTAAGTGATATCATGAAACTCCCTGATTGTGTGAGGGATTTACAGGTGTTTGACGGGAACCCTGTTCAATATATTTCATGGGTCCATAGTGTCGAAACTATTTTGGGTGATTACAGTATTGTGCGTCAAAAGCCTATCTACAGGGCAATACTTCGCCATATTAGGCAGAAGGTTAGAGGGTCAGCTGATGCTGCCCTCGTTTCTTATAACATCTTTGATGATGACTGGTCCAGCATCAAGAAATGTTTGTCGCTACATTACGCCGACAAACGAGATGTTCGTACTTTGGAGCACCAGCTCCATTCAATGTCCCAGGGAAGGAAAAGCGTGGACGAATTCTTTGCATCCGTGAATCATCAGCTTTCCCTTCTTATTAATAAAATAAAGACTGAGGATCATTCCCAGGAGACTATTGCCGTTTTGACTGAAAATCATCGAAACAGGGCATTAGATGTCTTTATAAGAGGCCTCAACGGAGACCTTTCGCGAATGCTCGTGATTCAGAGACCCCAAACTTTGCCAGAAGCTTATGCCTCCTGTCTGGAATTCCAAAATCTTAATTTTAGGAATCTTCCAATCCATCGCAATAATTTTAACAATACAGTATGCTCGCCTATAAATCAAATTTTCAATCCTCGTTTCGAACCTGTGAGAGTCAGGACTCCTATGGCTAATCCACGATTAAGTACACTCGAAAAGAATCAAGTGTATAATATTCAGCGCAGGACTCAGTACCCAATGATCCTACAGGAACCACCAGCCAGGCCTAACCATCCTAAACCAGCGGTTCCCATGGATATTGACAAGTCAATTCAAACTCGTCAGATAGATTACTCTAACCGACCATTTAATGCAGACAAAATCAAGCATTCTAATGAGTCTTCTAATATCCCGAGGAAATCACAGCGCCTATATAATCTGGAGCTGCAGGACCAGATAGAGGAGTCTGACCACCCTTCTGAGGAAGATTACAGTTACGGGGTCCACAAAGAAATAGATAATCTCTATAATGATCATTCTCAGGAAGATGATGAGGAATATGGTGATAATCATCTAAATTTTATGATGGACGCCTCTCTAGCGTACCATACTTAGAGTACACCATTAAAAATGGTCATATTTTAAAATTCCTCATCGACACGGGTGCGAACAAAAATTTTATTTCGACCAAAGTTTCACAAAACGCAAAAACTATCTCAACCCCCTTCAAAATTCAATCCGCCGCAGGGGAGATACTTATTACCAGGAAGATATCTGGTCAATTTTTCAAATGTGCAGGTAATAATACCGTCTTGGATTTTTATGTTTTGCCTGGGTTAATATCATTCGACGGCATAATAGGTGATGACACCTTGAAACAACTAGATGCCGTGATTGATAGGAAAAACAATATTCTTACAATTAAACCGAATATCAAGATTCCGCTCAAGGCAAAAGAATCCCGGCAGGTAAACAACATCGAAGTTAAAGGTGATCATTTAGAAAGTGAAACGAAGAAAAAACTTCGTAAACTTCTGGACAATTTTATTGAAACTTTCGGTCCCATTAGTGACTGTGAATTTGTCGAAACAAATATTAGAGCGGAAATAAAGACATCAACATGTGAACCCATCTACTCCAAATCGTATCCCTACCCAGTAAATCTAAGGGACGAAGTTGACAACCAAATTTCAAAAATGTTGGCTGATGGCATAATACGCCCTTCGAAAAGTTCTTATAATTCGCCACTGTGGATCGTCCCGAAAAAACCAAATTCCCTTGGCGAAAAACAGTACCGACTCGTTATTGATTTTAAAAGGCTTAATGCAGTAACCGTTTCAGACACATATCCGATACCAGATATCACAAATACTCTTGCAAGCTTTGGTAAATCAAAGTATTTTACCACCCTAGACCTGACGTCAGGATTTCATCAGATTAAATGAAAGAATGCGATATACCCAAGACCGCATTCTCCACTGCAAATGGAAAGTATGAATTCACCAGGTTACCATTTGGGCTCAAGAACGCACCAGCCATCTTTCAGAGAACGATCGATGATGTTCTGAAACCATTTATAGGAAAAATCTGCTACGTTTACATCGACGACATCATCATCCTTGGGAAAACGGAGGAACAACATCTGCAGAATTTGGAAACAGTGCTGAAGCAGCTGACTAAAGCAAACCTTAAAGTAAATCTCGAGAAGTCTACCTTTTTGAAGAAACAGGTTGAGTTTCTAGGCTATATTATTTCCGAAGAAGGTATTCTACCGGACCCCAAGAAAATTTCAGCAATTAGCCGAATCACAGCTCCAACAAATCTGAAGGATTTGAAAGCATTTCTGGGGTTGGCATCTTTCTATCGCAAATTCATAAGAGACTTTGCGAAAATAGCGAAGCCTCTTACTAACATGACCAGGGGTGAAAATGCTCAAATCAAAGCCAACCATTCAAAGAAAACCACGATCAAGCTCGGTAAAGATGAATTGAAGGCATTCAATGACTTGAAACATCTCCTCACTTCCTCTGAGATACTAATATTCCCCGATTTAAGTAAAACATTCATTTTGACGAGAGATGCGTCAAACTACGCGATTGGAGCAGTTCTCTCGCAAGGAGAAATTGGCAAAGACAGGCCAATCATCTATGTGTCCAGATCACTGAATAAAACAGAAGAACATTACGCAGCGAATGAAAAGGAGATGCTTGCGATAGTTTGGGCCCTTGATAAGCTGAGGACATATCTCTACGGTGCGAAAAAGATAAAAATTTTAACGGATCATCAGCCGCTTACCTTTGCTCTGAGCAACAGTAATCATAATGCCAAGCTCAAGCGCTGGAAAGCGAGAATTGAGGAATTTAACTATGAGCTAATCTATAAACCTGGAAGGACCAATGTCGTAGCTGATGCTCTTTCCCGGTTGCCATTAGAAGCTAACATCTTGACTTCTAGTTCAGGAACGGCACATAGCGCAGAAGAAGACGCTTCTGATCTCATTCCACACTGCGAAGCACCCCTCAACGTATTCAAGAACCAAATTGTCTTTTCTGAAGGTAAGGAAGTAATCGCATACGAACAATCACACCCATCATATCATAGACGCTATATTCAGGTGCATGAAATCAACGAAGATTCCCTTGTGAAGAACTTAAAAGAAAACTTAAATCCCAACGTAATAAATGGAATCAAAATCCCCGAGCGAAAAATTCAACTACTTCAGGAAATCTATAAAAAGCATTTCTCAAAATTTAAGATTCGAATTACTCAACGGTTGGTTCAGGACATTGCTGATGAAGAAAACAAGCTACAAATTATTCGGCAAGAGCACCACAGAGCCCATAGGTACCATCGAGAATGCAGGGAACAAATCCTAGAAAAATATTACTTCCACAAAATGAGTAGCCTGATAAAAAAAATTTCTGCTAATTGTGATATCTGTAATATCAATAAATATGATCGCCATCCACCGAAACCAGAATTACAAGAGACACCAATTCCTGAATATCCAACAGAGATTCTGCACGTGGACATTTTTGAAGTTGCTGGTGAAAAATTTATAACTTGTGTAGATAAATTTACCAAGTTTGGGAAATTCTTTAATGTAAAGAATAAATCTGCATTACATCTTCGGGACAAGCTAACCAAGGTATTGCATTATTTTACAGCTCCCAGAATACTGGTCATGGACAACGAAGGAAGCTTCATAAGCCCGACTATTTTGAATTTTTTGGAAGCATTGGGTATAACGGTTTATTTTACACCAGCTCAGAAAAGCGAAGTAAACGGTACGATTGAACGACTTCATTCAACCGTATTAGAGATCATCAGATGTCTTCGACAAGAATACCTCGATATTAACACAAAAGAACTAGTTTATATAGCAGTTGATCGTTATAATACTTCTTTTCATTCTGCCACGAAGAGGAAACCTGCCGACATATTTTTTGCTAGGTCACAACGTATTAATTACCAAAATATATTAGACTTTAAAGATAAGCTCCACGCAAATGTTAAGTACGAGATCTCACGGAAGCAAAAACTTGAAAGGAACAAGCACAACGCAAAAAGGGCAAAGCCTAAAACATTTAAGCCTGGGGATATTGTTTTCCGGATCGATAAGCAAATCAAATCAAAAGATAAACCTCTATTCAAAAAGGAAATCGTTTCGAAAGACAATCGCGTCACAGTCACAACAACTACAGCGAAAAGAATTCATGAATCCCACCTCAAGAATACCCCTTTTATTTCAGGTTAATCATATGGACGGTTGAAGCAACGGTGGACATCAACGAATATAAGAATCCGATAATCACTATAAAGCAAGGAATTGGAAGAATCACAAATGGAGACTTTAAAATAGTTCACTCGGTTAACCTCAGCAGCTACGACGAAATTGTCACAAATATGAAGTCAGTAATTCAACATCGAATCAATGGGACGAGTATCCTTGTACCACAGCTCTATCATCAACTTTCTCAGGTTGATAGTCTACTTGAACAGCTACGGTACAGAGCACCTCGTAAATCCAAGCGATCAATAAATTGGATTGGATCGGCCTGGAAATGGATTGCGGGAAATCCGGACGCTACTGATTGGGACAGCATCGTTAAAAGCCAGAACAATATTGTGAATAACAATAACAAACCATACAAGATCAACCAGTATATCACCAAGGTATCAGCAGGCCTACTCGATAGCTACAACCGAATTATCGCCGACATCAATATTCATAATAATGATAAATACGAAATATTGCTATTCAATAAAATAGAGATTTTGAAAGATGAAATCCATGAATTAGTATTAGCAGGGCAACTTGCAAAAAAGGGCATAGTCAATTCCAATTTATTGAACAGAGAAGAAATCAATGAAATACTCTCCCAAGTGGAAACTCTTCCCTATGGTAATGACATCCAGGCCATTGAGTACGCCGCACCAATGATGCTAGTAAAGGGTCCAATTCTTTTGTACGTTATTTGTCTTCCTAAGACAGAGAAAACCGACTTCAACCACATTCTCGTCCGATCTACAATTAGGGACAGCAAAATGATCCACCTGAACTACACTAGTTTGCTGGTCTCACAATTGGTCAAATACGGGATAAACGAGGACTGTTCTGTGATTCAAGGTACAATTATATGCCAGAAGAAACAACTACGGAGGCTAAGCCATACTGAATGCCTCTCTCAACTTTTGGACGGAGGAAATGCAATTTGCGATTATCAGTACCATATTGATCCCATAATTGAGCTTATCAACGGAAATACATTATTTCTAACAAATTTTGCTGGCGAAATCCATTTAAAGAATTCAACCAAAACGCTAAACGGTACATTCCTCATTAATTTCCGAAATGACACCGTGCAAATCAATGACGTGGAATATTCCAGCAGGGAAATCGAATCCTTTCACCTCTTACCTTCGATCTTGAGAACCAATCTAACTGAAAAGGAAATAAAGTTGGATCTCCAATACCTTCATAAGCTTCACTTGGACAATGTAAAGAAGCTACAAAATTTATCATTTGGAAATACTCTATCTATTACATCCGACGCATCAATCATTGTTTTGATAATATCACTGACCCTTGTTCTTTCATTCATTTACTTCAAGCAGAAAAACTCTAAAGCAATTTTGGAAAATAGCGTATCTTATACCTTCCCGGATCCAGTTAGGGTAACATTTTAATCTGTGGGACACAGAGTCTTAAGGAGGGAGGAGTTAACACATTCCATGTCACCTTTTTCTTTCTTCCTAAAGTCCACAGTCCAAGAAGTACATTGGCTTGTAACCACTAATTGCATGTAACAGCACCTAATTTTTCCAACGTCCATAGTCCAACAAGTACATTGGCCTATGGCCAATCAACCTACATATATTTCGCACAATTGCTTAATACATTTTTGCCTACTATGCTCGTGGCCACTTGCGGTTGAAGATATTGCTTATTTCGATTAATTTGTACTTTTTATTATTCAATATATAGAGGTAAACTGTATTTTTAAGTCAGTTGTAATTTGGGTATCTAATAAATCGGTGTTTGATTAAACGCTCGTGTTTTTTTTGGCTTCTACGGAATCGACCGCGATAACTTACATATACAACTAATAAAGTGTTTTCGAGGCCTTCAAAGGAGATTCCCTATGAATTCTGTATATAAGCCGTGAGTGGGCAGCCTTATTTATGCTGAAGATCGAGTAAAGTTCTTGCACGAGCACGAAAATAGCGTGGATGATTTATTCTCTGCTGCAGAGAAGGAATAAATTGCAAAAGAAAACTTTTACGACTTTGAAGTGCACACAAGGATTGTGGGGAAAGAAAAGCGAAAAGAACAACTGTAATTAGTTAGCATTGCTAAGATTTCTTGCATGAAGGACGGTTCAATAAAGTGAATTCATGATTGGTAAAAACCGAACCGTTTTCTTCATGTGAATATCCACGGGCTAGATCTCATAACGTCTTTAGACCTTTCTTAGGACGCTTCCGATGTAACCAGAAATGAATCGATTGGGAACGACTTGTTTAGTTTGCAATATGCCGTTTTTACGAAGTTTAGAGCTAATATCTTTAAAGCTTCGCATAATGCATGAAACACGAGCCAGCGCTTTGATGTTTTCTTTCGTCATTTTTACTATTGTAAAACCTGTTATTTTAGTTTTATTTGTTAAAAAGTAGTCCAAATAACCATTCAATTGATGCGATTTAGAAATTATATCTTTGAAACATTTGGTGTGCACATTTCTGTAAAAATTAGCTACTGCGTGACCCAGAACAAGCATTGGCTAACGCATAAGACAAGTATCGCAATCCAATAGAAAGGCAGTTTATTTAACGTTGATATTCCAGACTTAATTCTTACACATCATTTAAAACAATTGTGAACGTACTGAACCAAAGTGATGTATATATGATAATACACTTTTAGTTGGTTGGTTGGATGTAGTGGCAGCCTCTTTAATCCAAAGATGGCTTACTTATGTTGTAATTGAGTGAATTTATTCCAAAAACTACTTATGGGCCCAGAGATCGTATACAATCTGTAGTGAGAGGATTCTCGCATCGTGAGTGAAATATTTTTTTTTTGTTAAAAAAAACGTGTCTGTGACTTGTAGCGGTTGCGTGCCTCTAGTCAAATATGGCAGACCCCTTTAAATTTGCCATAACTAAACTAAATAATTGAAATTACCAGACGTGCAAGTACAGACTAGAGATGTATCTGCTGAAAGAAAATTTGTGGGAAATAGTGTCCGGAGCAGTGCGAAAGCCGGCAACTGGCGAAAAAGAGATCGCGGAGTGGACGCGGCATGATGTGGAGGCTCGAGCTTACATAGGGCTACTTGTGGAAGATGGACAATTAGCGCATGTGCGTGATGCGTCGACAAGTGAAGAAGCAAGGGAGTCACTCAGGAATAATCACGAGAAGGCAACATTGACAAGTAAAGTCACGTTGTTCCGAAAAATCTGCGATTTACAATTCAAGGAGGGGACGACATGGAGTCACATGTGAACGGGATGCTATACCTGTTAACTAAGCTGACAGCAGTAGGAGAGAAACTCGCTGAAAAGCTGGTCGTCGCCATGCTTCTAAGCAGCCTACCGGATACCTATGGGACTCTAGTAACCGCACTCGAAACACGCGCGGAAGCCGATCTCACGCTTAACCTCGTAAAAGGAAAAACCATCGACGAATATAAGAAACGGCAACTTAGCGAATCTCCCGGACCGTCGAATACCCTGTTAGAAACCATATACAAAACGGGTGCGGAAACAAATAAACGGTGTTTTTTTGCGATAAAACGGGACATTTGAAGGTTAATTGCAGAAAATACTTGCGATGGGAAAAACAGAGACAGTCAGCGAACAAAGTTGGTTCAGAATCGGATTCTGACACGCAAGAAAATCACGAGTGCTGTTTCAATGTAACCATGAAAGACAATAATATCGAAAATGAGTGGTGCTTAAACTCAGGGGTGACCTGTCATATGACCAGCAATAAAACATTCTTCTCAACGACACGAAAGTGTGAGCGTAGTTCGGTAAACTTGGCCAATGGAAGCCCAGCCGATGTGCTCGGCGGCGGTTCAGGCGTAATATCCATTGTTGATCCATCAGTATAGATGTCGATCGATTCCTGTATCTCACTTCTTTCTATGGTCCAGTCATCTCTACTCGGGATGATTGACTTGAAACCATTGTAAAAACAGGGGATTGGAGAAGCGAATTCTCCTTTACCTGGCGTTGGTCTATCTCTGCATAGTATTAAGGAGTGGCCATTGCTCCTCCCCATACCAATGACGTAGAGCTTTCAACCGAATTGCAGAGCACTTTGCCTACTGTCTTGTAAGTAGCACAGTCGTGAGCCAATTTAATACCGTAAACAATGCCGTTGCCGAGTTGGTGCGCAGAACTCCGGTAATTGCAATAACTGCAACCCTTTTGACCCTGATTAGCAGGTTTATATGTGATGACTTCGCCATAGTTGGCCACCAAATACCTGCACCATACAGAAGGATTGGTTCCACTATCGCGGTATAGAGCCATGATACAATTTTGGGTTTCAATCCCCACCTAATTCCAATGGCTCTTTTGCAGCAGTAGATTGCCCATTTCACTTTGCGTGCTCTTTCTGCTGTGTTCGCTTTGCACGCTAGTTTGGAGTCCAGAATCAAACCTGAATATTTCACCTGTTGAGACATATTGAGGCTTGCCTCATCGGGTTTGGGTGAGACAAATCGTGGAACTCGTGATGAGCACAAATTTCATTTTCTACGGATTTTCTTTAGACTGCACGCCTTGTGGGGCGCCTCTGCAAGTCCTCCTTCTTAAGGTGCTATTTCCTAGTGTGGAGTTGATGTTCCTGCTGCTTAGCAGTTGTCCGATGAACCCTATCAAATTGTGATCGACAGCTTTCCTCGAGTGCTTTCCCAATAGCCTTATGACTGACATTGTTGAAAGGCCCTCCGATGTATACAAAAACGCCTCGCGTATATTCTTTGTGGCTTAGCGACTTTTCAATGTACACATGCTTTGAAAATGACGTTAAGCCATGGAAGTGCAGTATTGATACTCTGATAGATCTCAAACGTGAGATATTGTCCAAGTTAGAGGATTTGAGGATTTTTTGCGTTTTGCATTGCATTCGAGAAGCGTTTGTTTGTTTGTTTTGCGTGAAGATAGTTATTCGCCGGTACTGTGGAAGCCGGCAAACAACGGCCTTCAGGCTTGTTTGGTCAATTATGTTATCACAGCAGCTTTGCATAATTGCGTTTTCGGCGGCACAGTGCCCGCTCAATCAACAGACATATTTCCATGCATCTATTCAAAGAATAAGAATGTGTAAGCTAATAGAAGTTGAGATTTTATAATTTTTCTTCCTTACTCGGTGAAGGAGAAGTGAATGATTTTAAAATAAAAGACAGATAATCTTGAGAACGCTTCATTCTATTAACAGTTGGATATTTAAAATAATGATATTTGTGTCCTTCGTAAAATTAATTTTTCACAAATTTTATTTTGATGAATCCCCCTTTAGACTCATCCTTCCCTTCATAAATCAGCGACTAGCGGGGGGTTTGATTTAGCTCCTCAATCTGATTTTGGCTCTTTTCCTTTGTTAACCTGATTTTTGGAACACAGTAACCAATTTTTATAAAATATATATACTCCAAACAGTGCTTGTAAAAACAACATCAAAATATTTTCTCATGATTACGAAAAAAAATTAAATAAAAAATAAAACATCATTAACAGTCGTCATGATCTTCAAGGTTATTTCTGTCATTCGTTTTATCACGCGAACCAGATATAATATTTTCATCATTAAGATGTAAATCGACGTGTATTAACATATTTGTGATTTTTTTAACATCATTAAATTTTTGTTGAGTTGTTTTTTTAATTTAATAGAAGAAAATGCGAAAAATTTGGGTGTTTTCATAAAAAATATTTTTTTAACCTGATTTGCACAACACAGTAATAAATGTTTATAAAATTTATTCAGTTTTATCAGGTTTTGGAAAGATTTAGCAAAACGTTTTCCGAGATTATGTAAAAAACTTAATTAAAAATAAAAAAATCATTCAAAGTTACCATGTAAAGAGGGTTTATACGAATGATATTACTTTATATCTTTCATTCTAAAGAAACTGTTGTAAATTCAATCAAAGTTTTCAAATATTTGCATATCTTGAGCAGATGTTTAATAGTTTTTACAGTCTTTTAATTTAAAAAAAAAACTGCTTAAATTTTGAAAACCATCAAAATTACAATCAAATTTGCATTTGTGGTAATCAACGCTTTGAATGGTGAAATGTTTTATAGTCAATACTTTGCAAGATAATATGCTTTAAAAAGCTTTCATCGAATAAAAAATTGCAGTTTTTAGTAGATTCATTCTTTAGTAATCGTAAGACTTCAATAACCATCATCATTTGTAATTACATTTTACTTTTTACATGCAATTGAACCTATTGTTGACTGCATATACAAAATTTTTGAAGACCAATAGGAAATATATAAGTTCTCTGCTCAATTTTTATGCTACTTATGATTTCAACTTTGAAAAATTGCAAAAATTGCACAGCACAGGGTCGCAGTGGACAGAAAAGGAAACAATAAGTGCGTTTTTTTGGCTCTCGCGCTAGAGTAGCTAACTCAAAACACACGTAAAACAACAACTATCCAGGTTTCGTAACCCAGTGAATTCACTCTACTCTAGAGCGGGAGCCAAAAAAACGCACCAAATATTAACTGGAAAGTCAAAGATTTGAAAAATAAAAAGTTTCGCCATGTGAGGTGGAATCGCAGCACCGAGTAGGAGCGCTCCATTTTAAGACTTTAGCCACCATACATATACGACTAATAAAGTGTTTTCGAGGCCTTCAAAGGAGATTCCCTATGAATTCTGTATATGAGCCGTGAGTGGGCAGCCTTATTTATGCTGAAGATCGAGTAAAGTTGTTGCACGAGCACGAAAATAGCGTGGATGATTTATTCTCTGCTGCAGAGAAGGAATAAATTGCAAAAGAAAACTTTTACGACTTTGAAGTGCACACAAGGATTGTGGGGAAAGAAAAGCGAAAAGAACAACTGTAATTAGTTAGCATTGCTAAGATTTCTTGCATGAAGGACGGTTAAATAAAGTGAATTCATGATTGGTAAAGACCGAACCGTTTTCTTCATGTGAATATCCACGGGCTAGATCTCATAACGTCTTAAGACCTTTCTTAGGACGCTTCCGATGTAACCAGAAATGAATCGATTGGGAACGACTTGTTTAGTTTGCAATATGCCGTTTTTACGAAGTTTAGAGCTAATATCTTTAAAGCTTCGCATAATGCATAAAACACGAGCCAGCGCTTTGATGTTTTCTTTCGTCATTTTTACTATTGTAAAACCTGTTATTTTAGTTTTATTTGTTAAAACGTAGTCCAAATAACCATTCAATTGATGCTATTTAGAAATTATATCTTTGAAACATTTGGTGTGCACATTTCTGTAAAAATTAGCTACTGCGTGACCCAGAACAAGCATTGGCTAACGCATAAGACAAGTATCGCAATCCAATAGAAAGGCAGTTTATTTAACGTTGATATTCCAGACTTAATTCTTACACATCATTTAAAACAATTGTGAACGTACTGAACCAAAGTGATGTATATATGATAATACACTTTTAGTTGGTTGGTTGGATGTAGTGGCAGCCTCTTTAATCCAAAGATGGCTTACTTATGTTGTAATTGAGTGAATTTATTCCAAAAACTACTTATGGGCCCAGAGATCGTATACAATCTGTAGTGAGAGGATTCTCGCATCGTGAGTGAAATATTTTTTTTTTGTTAAAAAAAACGTGTCTGTGACTTGTAGCGGTTGCGTGCCTCTAGTCAAATATGGCAGACCCCTTTAAATTTGCCATAACTAAAGTAAATAATTGAAATTACCAGACGTGCAAGTACAGACTAGAGATGTATCTGCTGAAAGAAAATTTGTGGGAAATAGTGTCCGGAGCAGTGCGAAAGCCGGCAACTGGCGAAAAAGAGATCGCGGAGTGGACGCGGCATGATGTGGAGGCTCGAGCTTACATAGGGCTACTTGTGGAAGATGGACAATTAGCGCATGTGCGTGATGCGTCGACAAGTGAAGAAGCAAGGGAGTCACTCAGGAATAATCACGAGAAGGCAACATTGACAAGTAAAGTCACGTTGCTCCGAAAAATCTGCGATTTACAATTCAAGGAGGGGACGACATGGAGTCACATGTGAACGGGATGCTATACCTGTTAACTAAGCTGACAGCAGTAGGAGAGAAACTCGCTGAAAAGCTGGTCGTCGCCATGCTTCTAAGCAGCCTACCGGATACCTATGGGACTCTAGTAACTGCACTCGAAACACGCGCGGAAGCCGATCTCACGCTTAACCTCGTAAAAGGAAAAACCATCGACGAATATAAGAAACGGCAACTTAGCGAATCTCCCGGACCGTCGAATACCCTGTTAGAAACCATATACAAAACGGGTGCGGAAACAAATAAACGGTGTTTTTTTGCGATAAAACGGGACATTTGAAGGTTAATTGCAGAAAATACTTGCGATGGGAAAAACAGAGACAGTCAGCGAACAAAGTTGGTTCAGAATCGGATTCTGACACGCAAGAAAATCACGAGTGCTGTTTCAATGTAACCATGAAAGACAATAATATCGAAAATGAGTGGTGCTTAAACTCAGGGGTGACCTGTCATATGACCAGCAATAAAACATTCTTCTCAACGACACGAAAGTGTGAGCGTAGTTCGGTAAACTTGGCCAATGGAAGCCCAGCCGATGTGCTCGGCGGCGGTTCAGGCGTAATATCCATTGTTGATCCATCAGTATAGATGTCGATCGATTCCTGTATCTCACTTCTTTCTATGGTTCAGTCATCTCTACTCGGGATGATTGACTTGAAACCATTGTAAAAACAGGGGATTGGAGAAGCGAATTCTCCTTTACCTGGCGTTGGTCTATCTCTGCATAGTATTAAGGAGTGGCCATTGCTCCTCCCCATACCAATGACGTAGAGCTTTCAACCGAATTGCAGAGCACTTTGCCTACTGTCTTGTAAGTAGCACAGTCGTGAGCCAATTTAATACCGTAAACAATGCCGTTGCCGAGGTGGTGCGCAGAACTCCGGTAATTGCAATAGCTGCAACCCTTTTGACCCTGATTAGCAGGTTTATATGTGATGACTTCGCCATAGTTGGCCACCAAATACCTGCACCATACAGAAGGATTGGTTCCACTATCGCGGTATAGAGCCATGATACAATTTTGGGTTTCAATCCCCACCTAATTCCAATGGCTCTTTTGCAGCAGTAGATTGCCCATTTCACTTTGCGTGCTCTTTCTGCTGTGTTTGCTTTGCACGCTAGTTTGGAGTCCAGAATCAAACCTGAATATTTCACCTGTTGAGACGTATTGAGGCTTGCCTCATCGGGTTTGGGTGAGACAAATCGTGGAACTCGTGATGAGCACAAATTTCATTTTCTACGGATTTTCTTTAGACTGCACGCCTTGTGGGGCGCCTCTGCAAGTCCTCCTTCTTAAGGTGCTATTTCCTAGTGTGGAGTTGATGTTCCTGCTGCTTAGCAGTTGTCCGATGAACCCTATCAAATTGTGATCGACAGCTTTCCTCGAGTGCTTTCCCAATAGCCTTATGACTGACATTGTTGAAAGGCATTCCGATGTATACAAAAACGCCTCGCGTATATTCTTTGTGGCTTAGCGACTTTTCAATGTACACATGCTTTGAAAATGACGTTAAGCCATGGAAGTGCAGTATTGATACTCTGTTAGATCTCAAACGTGAGATATTGTCCAAGTTAGAGGATTTGAGGATTTTTTGCGTTTTGCATTGCATTCGAGAAGCGTTTGTTTGTTTGTTTTGCGTGAAGATAGTTATTCGCCGGTACTGTGGATGCCGGCAAACAACGGCCTTCAGGCTTGTTTGGAAATATGTTATCACAGCAGCTTTGCATAATTGCGTTTTCGGCGGCACAGTGCCCGCTCAATCAACAGACATATTTCCATGCATCTATTCAAAGAATAAGAATGTGTAAGCTAATAGAAGTTGAGATTTTATAATTTTTCTTCCTTACTCGGTGAAGGAGAAGTGAATGATTTTAAAATAAAAGACAGATAATCTTGAGAACGCTTCATTCTATTAACAGTTGGATATTTAAAATAATGATATTTGTGTCCTTCGTAAAATCAATTTTTCACAAATTTTATTTTGATGAATCCCCCTTTAGACTCATCCTTCCCTTCATAAATCAGCGTCTAGCGGGGGTTTGATTTAGCTACTCACTCTGATTTTGGCTCTTTAACTTTTCAGCAAAGCGGGGTGGTAAATAAACATACGTCGCGTCCGGAAGATTGACCGTCACTCGAAGTCCAAACTTCGCTTTAATCAGATTAAAAAATCTAACATCGTACGACTTGTTGACTTTGAGGAATGTAATGGGTGTGAACCTGTCACAATCACTTTCCGCGACATCACAAAGAATGTCGAAAGCGCTTTAAAAAATATCAGTTTTACAATTTTTTTGTCTAAAAGTAAAAACCGAAAACTCACTTACCATAGTGTTTTCCGTTGCTGTTGTTGTGAAACTCCTTGATGTTGTACTGTAAACTATCCTGCATAGTACAGTATTTTTACAAATTTTAGATAAGCAATAACCCCCTTAACAGTCATACAGCAACATTGTAAAGAAGGAAAATTGTTTTAGATATTACGTTACTGACGCATATTTTATGAAAATAATTGACGACGATAATCACAACATTGTAAGGAAACAAGACCGGTAATCATAGTCAACAAAGTGATTGTGCAATATTATAAGTATTTTCCTTACTCGTGCTTTAGGAAAGGGTTCCGCAAAAATCATATGTGAAAAGAAGGCAGGCAATATTGAAGTTAACATTTTCGATAAATATTCGGATTGAACAGATCCTCGTGGAAGTAAAGCCAAGTATTTATACGAAACCAAATGCGTAAGTAGCTCTTCATGTATTATCCTAGTATCCTATTAGATATTTTTAAATATACTTTCTTTACAGAAAACAGCCTTCTGAAACACAAAGAGCAACTTCTGCAGCAGCTACTCGAAGTCACCAACTCTCTTCTAGAGCTCGAAACGGATGTAAAGGAAGGCTCCACATCGTAGGTCAACGGGGCCTCCTCGATCACGCAACGTCTTCTGCTCGACAGCACCTACAGGGGTAAGATCTTACATCCTCGGCAGCCAGCAAAGAAGGTGTTAAACCATCGAATAACGAGAACTCCTCAGTAGAGGAATTTTTTATATTAAGCTTGAACAATTCCATCAAGAAAATGAAAACTGAAGCTATAAAATTTACAACAGAACAGAAATATGCTCTTCTGGAACTTTTAACTAAATTTGCAATCAATTTTAATGTACCGTTTTCAAATAGTGTACTGAGGGAAATGTTTGATTTCTTCAGGGTTTGTAGTAGTAGTAGTAATAGTTGCTTTCGTGACGTTGATAGTTCCGTAGTTTCCAATAAAAGGATCTAAGTAATTGTCCAAAAGTTGAGAACAGATTTAATGACAGAAACCAGCTTGGTCATGGTTTGGATACCAGTTATGAACTGATATTCAAAAAGGGGAAATTTTATAAAAAAATTAATATTGACGGAGTCAAGACAACCTTTCGTTTAAAAGATCTTTCTGGAGTCTCAGAAGATCCTTTTAGCGGTTTAGAGAAAGTGTTTGGTGATGTAGTGAAAGATATTCTTACGAATTTCCCAAAAGAGAGTAAGGTCGGGTTGAGCATTACACTTCCCAACTCTCCAGAAGTAAAGCCAATTTGGAATAGTTTTAGACCAGTTGGCGAGCTGAGTGGTGAATACAAAGTTGGATTGATTTCAAATGGCAATCAGTCTAATACCACTTTTCTTGCCGATAATATTATGGAATTAAAGGCCGATATTATCAACTTTCCCGTTGCCGGGGGGGAGAAAAACAACTTGGTTCTATGGAGGGGAGTGAGTTTTTAAGCCTAAAGAAATCTGTACTTGATGTAGGAAAAAAATATGATGTGAATTCTCTCCCCCGAAGCATATGTTATGCTATTGAAATGTGCGCCCCGAATTTTAACACCTACAAAGAGAAAGACGCAAAGGTGGTTGTCGGGAATGATGGATGTATTTTACAAGACCTTTACAAGTTTCAGAAATTTTTGAAAAAGTCTTTGATAATCTCGAAAATTCGAACTCGATTTTTTTAAAACTTGAAACTGACTAGCTCTTCGTGATTATTTTTTCTCTATTACTCGAAACTTTTGAAACTTTGAATATCTACGTGATCACTTCAGTAAATGAGTTTTTGATAAAGATTATGTCTGTTCTTTTTGCGATAAAATTACAGATTGCAAAAGACATAAGTGTTCGATGAAGTGTTCATACTGTAACTCATTTCCATCAAGTCCATTTGTTGATAAAATCAAAACATGCGATGATTGCAATCATAACTTTAGAAAAGACACGTGTTTTCTCAATCATTTGCAAAACAAAATCAATGATAAAAGTGTGTGCGAAATATTCAGAATATGCAAACACTGCTCCAAATTTATTGTTTTCTACAAAAAACGGGAAACAAGTCATACATGCAACAAAATTTGCTGTCATTTTTGTTGGAAAATTGTTCCCGAGAACCACTAGTGTTTCATTAAACCGTACAATGGTAAGAAAAAGTCAAAATTTTTTTTTTTTTCGATTGTGAAAGCGCAAAGAATACCCATTTTGCAGGCAGTTCCACATCATTTATACATGTTGTAAATATGATAGTTGCACAACAAATATGCAATAACTGCTACCAAGATTCAGACATGAAACGGGACTGCAATATTTGCGGGGTCAGACATCATATTTTTGAATATGACGATCAGAAGCCTGCAATAGTTTCTAGATTTACAGATTACAGTATTCAAAATCGTCCTTTTGTGAGTATTGTGTTTTGCATTGTCCATAACTTGCAAGGATATGATGCCCACTTTTTAATAAAAGCATTGTTAAACCGTAAGTTGAATATTGCCCTTATCATGAATGGTACAAAAATATTGAAGTTACAATGTGGCAAGGTGTCTTTTCTTGACTCGGTTAATTATCTGGCGTTTCTCCTCTCTACATTTCCTCAAGTGTTTGGTATTACAAACTTTGCTAAGGGGTATTACCTTTATTTTTTCAACACTATGGAAAATATTGATTATGTTGCAATCATGCAATCGGGCTAAAGTCTGTCAGAGTTATTTTTGGAGGACTTTAACTTCGACCGGTGAAAAAGTATGATTAAGTATGATTACATAATTATATCTGCATATCTACACCGAAGCAATAGCAAACGTACCTAGTCAAGACTTCAAAAATATGACCCCCCTTTTCAAAATCCTGCGTACGCTACTGGTCCCGAGCAGCGTTAATAGTAGACAAATTGCCATTTATCAAGAATGTAAAAAAACATCAACAAAGTTTCAAAACTTACTAAGGAAATTTTGAACAGGATAAAAAAAGGATCATATAACTACTAATTATTTGGCAATAACCCTCAATTTCAAATCGAAAACTGCGAAGACCAATCAAATTTTTCGGTCACCTTCATTCATTTCAAGATCTGAAATAGATGCTGTTTCAAAAGTTTCATATATATATAACTCACTTTCTTATGTGGCAGAAACGTTAAAATTTGACAAATTACCATATTAACGTTCCATTTACTGGAAGAAATCAAATATGAGTCTTTCATAGTAAAATCTGTTGAGAAAGACTACGTTTCAAATTTTGCATATATTTTAAAACAATAAAACTATTTTCGGAATTGAAAACGAAATGTAGTATAATAAATAAAATTTCAAAAGCAATATTGTCATTGAAACAAGGGCATTGTAATAAATTTGTCACTGGGAGAAAAAATCAAACCAGACATCATTATTTTCCAAACGTACTTCAACGGATCGAATCAATGCCTTAACCAGGCATATTTAATAAAATTCAGCAACATGAATATCAAAACCAACGGTGGTTAGTTCGTAACTGAAGCAATCTCACATATTAAGGCGTAACATTCTTTCCTACACAAAGACTCTGAAATCGGTAGATTTAAAGAAATATTTTCGTCGAAAACATTGAAGTTGCTTCAATAATACCAACCTCTTCTCAGAACAGAAAAGGAGGCAAACACATGAATGAACCTTTTCTTGGGGTATACTTCATCATATTCACCGCAATATTTACCTGGATAAAAACAAAACTAACAAAGTCGGATATAATCATTACAACAAGAGATTGGGCAGCGCCAAACATGAAACCAGACACTGACTCTATAGAAATCCCAAAAATTCCAACGGTCCACAAGTTTGGCAACATCTTTAATTGGGCGATTTTTAATTGGGCCAGGTCTGTCAAATTTGAAATTTGATTAACACCAACCAACGCTAAACTATAAATTCCATGGCATGCGGCGGAAATAGCCTAGACAAATGCATTATAGTCACATTTATTCAAATCAGCAAGTCAAGGTAACATTAATTACAACCTAGAGACTTATCAAAGGTCGCAGTTTAGGCATCAACGACAACAAGTGTAATTAACAATATATTTTTTTTTACCAAAACACAATCCTGAATTTAACTTGCAAACTAGGAAACTGTTTGAATTATGAAGTTTCTATGTTTGCAAACTTATTTCCATAAATCATCTAACCTACTTGTTTCAAAATAATAGATCCCTTAGAATTAGAATGTATATGTTTCTTTCGGAAGTTTTGGCTACCTCGAAGTGTTGCACTTGAGCAATTAGGGATCGATTCCAACCACGTATAAGTCCTTTTATTTTTTTTCATATAGCGCAGATGCAAGGGAACGAGTCAACGCAGGTCATTACACCAGCGATGACCTCTTTGGAGACTATTACCGGCAACGGAGAAAGAGAATCGCTTCCGTCTTAGATATTCTGTAGCCGGCACCAGTTTCAAGAAACAGAAGACCGTTATCTGAGTCACCCTAGAATGAACCTTCCAATTTGAAAAGAGATTTCGTGACTCGAGTCGGCGTTTGGACGGAGTTTGCACATCGGCGGAGTCGTCGATACCATCAGTTTAAGCAATCCGCGACGAATTGTTAGAAGATAAGTGGCAAGTTTTTTAGGAGCTGATCATAGGACAGCAAGAAGTTTCCTGTGTAAAGGAAGGCAGATCACACAGAACTTTGAACAGGAGCTATCGAAAGTTGTTGTTGTGATAGAGTGGAAGGGTGGTTATCTGAAGATGGACAATTTGTGATAATTAATTTCGTGGGTGTTGAATAAAAGAGAAAAGTGTTGTGTGTAGGCAAGTTGTAGTCATACTAGTGGATTAGTGGATTTCACCGATAAAAGGGCTCCTAATCACCTGCATACATGTATCTTTGATTTGTTTGTTAGTCTTTTCTGTTTTGTTAAATCGTTTTGTTACAGTTTGCTCTATATACCTTTCTTATTAACTTCCCAGTATATGGGAAATTCTTGTAATCGCCTCGAAAATCGAAATTGAAATTTTCAACATTTCTTTACGTTTTGAGGTTTATAGAGTATATATAAAGTGTTTTTAGAAAGGTGGATGTATGTGTGTGTGTGTGTACGTACGTTCCTGGACACTTTTTTCTACGAGCATAACTCACGTAAAGAAAGTCGTATCGACTTCGTTGAGGTGTCAATCGTAACGTCTTTGCAATTTTAAGAGCTGATTAGTTTTTGGGATACTTCGGTCGGAGGGTTTGTTGTTTTGCCCCTTTGAAGATCATTTCTGTCATGCGTTATATCTCGCGAACCAAACATACGATTAACATAATTCAGGTGTCAATCGACGCGTACTAACATTTTTGTGAATCTGTAAAATTTTGAAATAAATCGTTGAAGCCGTTGTTCAATTTAAGGAAAAAAGTGCAAAAAAGTAGGTTTTATTAATAAACAATAAATTTTTAAGCTGATTTACGAAAGACAGTATTAAATTATTATAAAATTTATATATTTCAAACAGTGCTTGTAGAAACAACATCAAAATTTTTCTCATGGTCAAGTAAAAAATTAAATAAAAAATAAAAAATCATTAACAGGCATCATAATCTTCCAGGTCATTTCTGTCATGCGTTATACATATCTCGCGAAACAAACATACGATATACATGATTAAGGTGTCTATTGACGCGTAATAACATTTGTGTGAACCTATCAAATTTTGGAAAAAATCGTTCAAGCTGTTTTTTTATTTATGGAAAAAAGTGCAAAAAATTAGGTTCTTTTTATAAACAATAAATTTTTAACCTGATTTACGAAAGACAGTATTCAATTTTTAAAAAAAATGATATGCTTCAAGCAGTGCTTGTAAAAACACCATCGAAACGTTTTCTCATGATAACATGAAACATTAAATAAAAAATAAAAAATCATTAACAGACATCATGATCTTCAAAGTCAGTTCTTCCATTCACTATATCTCACGAACCAGAAACTATATTTGCATCATTGAGATGTCAATTGACATGTTTTAAAATCTCTTTGATTAGTTTAACATTATAAAGATCCGTTCTAGCGGGTTTTTTAATTTAATAGAAAAAAATGAGAAAACTTTTCATAAAAAATATTTTCAGCCTGATTTGCACAACACAGTATCAAATTTAATGGAAAGTGGAAGAGGATGCCATCCGATACCCCGAAACCACACTTTCCATTAAATTAATGATGAACCAGCATAAAATCTGGAAGTTGAGAACCACCATTAATGTGGCATAATAGTGTTAGTGAGTTGCTAACCAAAAGCACAACTAGCAAGACGAAGTTGTTGACTAGACTAGGAGGTTCTAACCCATGATAAACTAACTTATACAGTAACAAATGTTTATAAAACTTATACATTCCTATCAGTTTTTGAAGAGAAACCAGCAAAACTTTTTTCATGATTCTGGAAAAAAATTAATTAAAAATAAAAAATCATTCAAAGTTACCATATGAAGAGGGTGCTTTCGATTGATATTACCTTATATCTTTTATTCTAAAGACTTTGTTGTAAAGTCAGTCAAAGTTTAAAAATGTTTCGATAATTTGAGCAGATTTTTAATAGCTTTTTCAGTCTTTTAATTAAAAAAAGCGGCTTAAATTTTGAAAACCATCAAAATTTCAATCGAATTTGCATTTGTGGTAATCAATCATCATCACTCATCCACCAAAAGCCTTACGTAATCAGTGGATACTCCCGTAGATGATATGATTAATATTAACACAATCCTGTTACTGCTATAATACCTTTCATTATTATCATTTAAAGTAGTAGTATTTTCAAAATTATTATTGTGTTTAACATTTTTAATCTTTATCTAGATATTACTGGGAAGTTGACCGTGTGGACCTCAAGGGTCGCACTTCGCGGCTTGTTTTTTTCTTAAGGTGGGAAACATTTAGTACCCCAAGCAATGGCTAATAATTGCTTTTTAGTAGTGCAATACTTAGTTTCATTTTCGTTAAGAGTACACGACGCAGTTGTAAGGATGATTTTTTTTCTCGAAATCAGAACGTTTTAGAATGGGGTTAGATAGATATAAATAACTTTTTATGCTTCTCAAATGCATTAGCATAATGTATGGGCGTGATTTTGGAGCTTTTTTCAATCGCAGAATTAAAGGTTCTTCTACGTTTCAACAATCCTTTATAAGTTTTTGTAGAATACCTCTTAACCTATAGATGAGAAGATTTGTTAAATTTCGGACGGGATTTGGAAAATTTGGATTATTTTGATTTTTTACGGATTGAGTTTGATACCCTTAGTTGACTGGATGTGTTACAAAAATTGTTTCCTTCTTTGATTATAGTTTGTCGTTTACCTAGACATAGCCAATTTTTCTCATAAATTCGTGTTCATCCACCTTCGAAAGATTACAGGGTTGTTTTTCAATCCAAAAGACATTCTATTAAATTCATAGTGACCTTTATACTATAAAAATATGATCTTTTTAATGTCATTCTCCTGAGTTTCTATCTGGTGGAATCCCTTAGCCAGATCAAAATTAAAAAAATGCATATATTTCTTTAGTATAACTAATATTTCGTCTCGGGAACTTATCATCTATGATTGTAATATTTACCTTCCTGAAATCAATCACATCTTGTCATCTCAATTCCCTTGAAGCGTCGGTTTTTTTGGGGACTACCAAAATCAGTGATGATCTTATTTGATCGTATAATTTCTTGTTCGATCATTTCAATGATTTGAATTTCTATCTTATTTTGATGTTTATAAAGACACCTAGAGAACTTATTGTATCATTAATTTTTGGATCAAATGTTTTATTTATTTAGATACTTTCACTTTCGTGGAAAAATAGTTACTTAAACCTTTTCAATAAGAACATAATGCACACACACACAACCACATACATACTTCTTTCTAAAAACACTTAAAATATACTCTAAAGACCTCAAAACGTAAAGATATGTAGAAAATTTCAATTTCGATTTTCGAGGCGATTACAAGAACTTCACATATACTGGGAAGTTAAAATTAGGAAACAATATTAAGAAAGACACTCTGTCATGCAATGTTAATGACCTATTAAAACATCAACGAAAATTACAAGCAGTTCTTAATATAAAAGGTGTTGATGTCTCCATTATATCAAAAACACACTGCACTAAAACTCCCGAAGCTGAAATGTTTGGCTGTGTTACAATGAAGACGGATGAAAGAGAAGAACTTATATAATGGTATGATAATGCCCGACAATAAAAAAGATATGTTTAAATGTTGCATTAGTGACGTCGATATTTAACGACTCGGTTGTCTCCAATTCATGCAAGAATTTTTAAATATAAGTGGGGTGAACCCGTTTATAGAAAGTCTGACTTATGCATCGGCCAGTATGTTTGTTTTCAGGAAGAAATTCCTTAAAAAAGACACTCTAGGTATAATACCTAAGAACGGTTATAATAATTCTGGAAATCAGTCTAGAATAGGGTGTAAATGGCTTGTATGGAAGAATATGAAGGCGAATGGAGCAATCACCGCTGCAGTAAATACTGGTGAAATAAGTTCGGGAAAAAGGGGAGTTTCGAGCAGATGGGTTACATGTTAAAACCAGCGCAGTGTAGGAATCGGTTGCTTTTACCACGGTTATGACGAGTGTTTTCAAGTAGAACATTTCCTTGAAAAAGTAAATCCGAATATGAAATCTTTAAGGCAAAAGAATGAAGGCACACGTAGAAAACTTGAGGCAACTAAACATCTTAGTTATAAGTTCGAATATACTTGGGTATGTAAGTTTAGGGAATTTCTAACGGAACATTAGATAAAATGATGGATGAAAAAATATCAAACATTTCCCTTCCGCTTAATCTGCGCGATGCAATTTTCGCTGCTTTTCGCGCATTTTGTAAAAATTGTGCTGATGCTAATAACACTGCGGGATGTGAGCAAAAAGAAGAAGAGAAAGTCTTTACCGATACGTGGGTTATTCCGGAAGTGGCGCTAGCTGTTAAGAAAGGGTACAAAGTGAAACAGGTTTATCAAGTTTGAAATATGATTACACTAAGTACGATCCGATTTCAAAAAAGAAGGGATTGTTCACTGAATATGTCAATACTTTCTTAAAAATTAAACAAGAGGCTAGTGGTTGGAGTAGTAAATTATCGTCTGAGGAAGACAAGGATATATTTCTGAAAACTAGCCAGATGAAAGAAAATATTATTTTAGATAAAAACAATACTGAAAAAAATTCTGGTAGACGTAACACTGCAAAGATTTGCTTAAACTCTTTTTAGGGTAAATTTGGCCAACGGGAGGATCGAACATATACGAAGGTGCTTCACGAATATAAGGAATTTTGCGAGTTTATTAACTCGCCTGGCATTGAGATATGCTCTTTATACGCAGCTAACGAGGAGACAATGTGGGTTACGTGGAAGAATATTAGGGAAAATTCGAAAATGCTACAAGAATGAAACTTTTCGAGGCACTGGAAACTCTCGGGATCCAATTACTATATTGCGATACCGATAGTTTGATCTTTGTTGACAAAAGGCAAGTCAGATGACTTTTCCAATGCGTTATTTCCGAATTTGTAAGTACATGCCCTAAAAACTATAGCTTTAAAGTAGAAACTGGTAAAAAAACTCCAATATATCACCAAATGTAAAGGGATTACTATTAACTTCAAAAACTCCCAATTTATTAATTTTAATCTACTCAAATCAATGGTAATTGACGATGACGGTTACGATACAATCCAGGTAGTTAATGATGAAAAAATTGAAAGAAAACGACTAGGGGTCATTATTTCTGCACCGGAGGAAAAAAATCCAATTTACGTATGATTAAAGTATTGTAAAAGATTTTTTATCGTACCCTTATGGCTTTAAACAAATAAAGCTAGGATAAGCAAAAATACATGTAAATACCACTATATACTCTATATACTTATTTTACTAAGGTAAGCAAAAATATATGTATATAACACTACACCATACTATATACTTATTGAACTAAGATCGGAATATAAAAATATCAAATTTGAATAGAAATTTTTATTTTATGTTTTGTTCTCCCTTCGGAAACATGCAAGAGTTTATTTTCGATATCCAGTTTGTAAGCGGGAACAATAAGCAATATTTTATAAAAGAACTGGCTGTCGTCGCCTTTGATTCTGTTCAGCCTATCGTCCACCACCTTACACCTCCGTACCCATACCCTGAATTGACGGGTGATACGAGAAGACAAAACCTGTATGAAGTTAGCAACATAAATGCACTTAGCTGGAGTGACGGCGGCGCGAATTACATCACTATACAAGAAGTCTTGTAGGAATATAATACAGGCTGTAAAATTTATCTGCAAGGTGCCGTGAAGGAGAAATTTATCAGAAAGTACTTACCGTTTGCCAATATCGTTCAGCTGGAACTACTAAAACAAAGAGACCTTAAAAATTTCAAGACAACTTGCAGTGTTCGTGGTGTTGCTCCTGAGACAAGATGTGCATCACAAAACTGTGTAAGCATCTATTTGTATTATTCAATGTATGTATGTTTGAAATAAAAAAATTAGGTTTTCTATTTAAATATGTTTTTTATTATAATGAAGCAATCAATATTTCATATGACAAAATAATGGTATTTCACAGAAAAGCCGAGAATAATTAATGTATACAAATGAAGCTCGTGCTAGGATGAAGAAGTCGTCAGTTGACAGCGTTGCTACTTTCTTCTCCTTGCAACGGTTCACGTAATTGCTGTAGAGCTCTTTAACACTGTCTGAGGCGAAGTTGCTATGAAACATTACCAGGTTGAAGAAGTCAATCATTTCAAATAGTTTAAGTAGATTTCCACCTTTAATTTTAAGCTGACCTCACCTATTGGTATCTGGTGTGTTTGCAATAAGCCTAGTTGCTTGTCGGGGTACTTCACTGCGTAATTTTTTCAGATGCTTGTACAGCGAAACCCATTTTGCGTATGTTGTTGAGGCAAAACAACGGCAATTCCTACTGAAGATGATTTTCGCCTCAAACGTTGATACATCAAATCCAAGACCGACTTTTTTTATGGCTGGAGTGCAGGTAGTAGGTATAGTTAAGAATTATTTCTTCGCATAGCTTCTTAGCACTGCGGTTTATGTTTTCGTTTTTAGAGAAAAAATCGGCCGTGTTGTCTTCAGCTTCAGCTTCAGCTTCAATAGCTTAGTCGGTTATTCTGGGTATTTCACTGACTTTTGGCTTCTTTCGACCGGGTGAACTGCTAATCTCAGTGTCTCGAGAACACTTGCTTGCTGCTGATACAGGTTTGGAGCTTGAAGCCATCTTACCACGGCTAGAGTTGGAACAAAAAACAAATTTTCAGCTCTTGATCACACAATTTTATACCGTCAACTCCCAGTCAACAGATCTGGCGATCCCCACCATTATGAAAAGTGTTTTCAAATAAATTTTTGGAATAAGTCAATTATTTCATCATCATTGAAATTATAATCTGTAGGGGAAAACCTTTTGATAAATCTTTTGAAACTTCTAGCACTACACCAAAAATAAAGAAAGACGCTGCAATACTAACCACATGTTGTCGAGAAGTCCCCTTGTCACCGCAGCTTATTATTCACAAACGCTTTTCCAAACGAGTCAAAATATTGTACCGGACATTTTTTGGGGGTAGTAAAATGCAACCCTATGGCTCCCTCTTTCACGATGTTGGCAATGAAGCAAGCAGGTTTTCTTATTTTCCGAGACAAACAATCACAGGCGTATACACATTGAAAAAACCTGTTTGTTATTATATTACTCCTTAACTGTTGATAATCTCTATCGTGTTCATTCCTCGTCTTTCAAGGATATGTTTTCAAAGTTTACAACCTTTGTATGTGATGTCATATAGCTCTGTAGGAGCTCCTATGTTGGATCTCCGTTCACAAAAACTGTTGAAAATTTAGACCAAGATCTGATAAGATCCTCGTCGAGTCGTTTGAGTTTTAAGTTTCCAAAAACACCTGTCTGATGTATAGTTATAGCTGCGGAGGTAGGATATTTAGACGTAATTTCTTTCGAGTAAGGTTTGTTCAGAGAAGTAAATTCTACCATTAGGACAACAACATTTACAATTCAGTGTGTCATGGCTTCTGCTGCGTACTAGAGTGAATACTATCGAAATCTGATTGTTCTTGTGGCATATATATAGCTTTTTTAAAACTTGTAAATACATTCTGATTTTTGTCAATTTCAAGCCTTCCGTCATATTCTGCGTAAATAATACAAGTGACGCTTTTCTTTATAGCTTCTCTGAATCTTCCTTCGATCCTTACCACACCTTGGTTTAACAAACTAGCGGATCCCGAATCGTACGAGTTGTCCGCTGTAAAATCAAACGCTAACAGAAAACAGTCATCATCAAAGAATTTCTTAGAAATCTGATGACCTTAACAAAATAATTGATTCCAGACCCCTTGAACAGAGAAAGATATCCTCTAGTGCCAACTGGTTTTTCGCACAAATAATCAAACTCTAGAGAAAGGTTTGGTACTTGAACACCATTTACTGATAGATTGAAGGTGGTAATATTGTTATGCTTGAAGTTGAATGGATGCTTTGTGCACTTTCCGGTGTAGGAGTCAATATCCACCATACCAAAAACAAGTAGATTCGGTAATTGCCCGATGACTACGTTATCAAGAGATAGAGTATAGGTGTAGGTGGGTAGTGTATAGGTTTTCACCTCCACCCGCTTGTACGGGTATACTGCATTCAAACGCTGTAGTACAGCTTCATGTGATCATAATGTACTGGGATTGACCGTAACATGATTCATGAACATTGTAGCTTCTAGTATTTTCACACGTGGGTTAAAGTCATTTTCTTTCGAGTACAAATAAAATTCCGGTTTTGTCAATGAAAGTGTTAAACAGAAGTCCACTCCATTCATTTACAGTTTATCTTGATTTAATAGATCGCTGTGAACTGTGCCCATCAGTTCAACGACGTTACTCTTTTTCACCAGTGAAGACCTTTTAAGATAGCCTTCATTCAACTCGGTGGGACCACCGCCAGGTATTGAGTCTTCAATCCTCTATCTCATTCTGATCTGGATACCAAGTGACTTATTCGAGATGAATTGATGCAGCGTATTTACCGGAATTCTGTAAATTTTCAATATAGCTATGCTCTTGCCTTTCAATTGTACAGTGCATTGTATAAAAAGTGAATACATGAGGTTATTTGCTACACCTACGGGGTCAGCTTAAACCCCATCAGCTTTCTTAAGTTTCTCGTTCCCGTTAAAGGTTCTTCCTTGCCATTTTTAAATTTATCCAGCTGCACTTTAAGCCGTAAGTAAATGCTGGATAAGTCACGATATGTATCTCCATGGCCGAGTGAGATAAATTCCAACACAGAAGGTCTTTAGAATACTGTTTTGAAGTGGCTGGTAAACAAGTGCCGATCGATACAATTCTCCAATATCAGATAATTTTCCCCCACTCTGGCCAAGGGAGTAGTGTGCGTAGTGTGAATCCATCTCATAAGCATAGAGGTGTGTTAAATTCTGTATCAAAACTATGTTGTTATTTCGAACTTGCGAATATTTATAGATTCTTACCTTCGTTCGAAATGAAGCATGATGAAAGTTGGAGTAAACCCTGATTCAAAGTTGACTAGCTCGCCATGATGGTCTGTAATTTTGATTGAGATACTTTTAATAAAAGTTTTCTCAAGTGAACAGTACTCCACATGATCGAATCTAAAAACGCTGTCACAACTTCCAGTTATTCTGGGTTTAATGATATCCGTATAAACATATACCAAATTTTTTCCTTCACAATTATCAATAGCTTTGGAGGCTTGTCACAATGTATTTTTCTTCGAGTACAGACAATGATTTGAAGGAGGACAGAGCATCACTAATTATATGTGGAGGTTTTTGTGAGCTTCCTTTTCATGCGAAATGTGTGGGTATGTTGGGTTCTTTTGCCTCGAATATCTCCAACAATCCAGGTGTGTACTGGTTCTACGAAAACTGCCGTAAGTGTTCAATGGCAACTTACGCTTCCAAATTAAAATCGGCTCAGTCTATCATCGAATCTTTGGCCTCTGATTTTGCTGTGATGCACACTAAATTAGCTGCCACCCAGGCAGAACTGAAGGCCTTGAACTCTTTGGCATTTTACGAGGAACGTTCAACATCCGGTGCGAAGAAATGTCCAGGTGATACAGCCTGATACAGCCTTGCCGTCAAGTTTAAATACTTCTCCGGTCAAAACTTGGCTGCAACTAAAAAAGAAACAAAAGGACACTCCTGATCCAGCATCTGATCGTCGCTCTTCAGTTTGTGAGAAACCTGAGGAGTCTGCTTTTATTTCAAGAGAGAATGTTCTCACTCGAAGTGGCTGTAGTCCTATGTACTCTCTTACGAGTTTTTCGAATTCTGTGATCGAAACTGGAGCCGCTGACCATATTCTCACAGTTGCTGCACCTCCACTGCGTATATTTGTCTCTCGTCTTTCTTACGAGACATCAAACGAGCAAATCATAAATTATATTATGAAAAAGGTTGGCACTGCTCCTTTATTGCTCTCTTACAAGGAGCTTACTCCTGCAAACTTAGAAAATCAAGTGATTCCATCGTTTAAACTGACTGTGGCTGCTGACATGGTAAACTTATTAGATGTGAACTTCTGTCCACCTGGCATTTTCGTGAAACGTTTTACTAAGATGTCAGGAAGAAATTTTCGGAAAAACAGCAGCCGACCTGCCAGGTCTAAACATCTGTGGCTCAAAGCCCATGTGATAACAACGTCTCTACTACCATGGAACGCAAACGTGATAATTCTATAACGTTTTATTATTAAAATGTGAGGGGGTTAAGAACCAAGCTTCACGATTTCTTCTCCTCTTGTTTCCTTGCAAATGATGATGTAATTTGTCCGAAACGAAACGAAACGTGGCTTAAGGAAAATATATTGAACACTGAGCTTTCCACAGTACATGAGGTTTATCGTGCAGATCGATCTCATGTCAGGTCTTCAAAGTCTGACGGTGGCGGTGTTTTAATTGCAGTTCGTAAGGATATTTCTAGTGAATGTTGCGATGATTTACTTCCATCACCTCCTATTGAATGTGTTGTCGTTAAATTATTGACTTTGTCTCATACTATTTTTATTTCATCTGTATACATTGCCTGCAATTCACCTCATGAAATCCTCGAAACGTTCCAAAGTTTTCGTCTTATGTTCTTTGCAAAAATCCTTCTGCTTTGATAGTTGTTTGCGGTGATTTCAACTAACCCCAGGTAGACTGGCGCAATATCCCATCATCTTCTCCTGTCTCAAACAATGGCCCCTCGATTTTACTTTCTTCGTTTCTATCAGTTTGCAACATGATGCAGTTCAATAATCATCTAAATGCAAATGGGCGTTTACTTGATCTTATCCTGTCAAACATCCTTCCCAATCTTCTCTCAATTGATTTCGCGTTATTTCCGTATGTTCTATCTGAGCCCCATCATCCCTTTCTATCCTTCACGGTGAATCTTTTGATACCAAAAAGAAATATAACAGGTTCTTTAATTCGATATAACTTCAAAAAAGCTAACTTTGGGGCAATATCTCATGAGCTATCTTCTGTTGATTGGTATGACTGCTTGCGGTATTTAAATTGCAATCAAGTGGTCTCATACCTTCATAATACGTTGCCCGATTTAATTTCGCGATTCACTCCTCGTTATCGTCCATCTAAGAAAACAGATGTTCCTTGCCTCACTAAAACTGCTTTATCTGTACTCAGAAAAAAAGACAGAGCCTATCGCCGATTCAAACTTTTAAAAACTTGCCAAAGTAGGTTGGATTACTGTCGTCTTCGTTTAGCCGCTAACGAGACAATCAAAACTGTGAAGCAATCCTTTTTCTTAAATATTGAAGAATCTCTTCTTTCTAATGAATCGAAGCCTTTTTGGTCGTATGTTCGTTCCCTGAAATCCAGTACTTCATTCCCCGAGTCTGTAATTCTTGACAATGTAACAGCTTTTTCGCTTGATTCTATGTGTAACTTGTTTTTTTTCCACTTCTTTCACTACAGAATCGCCTTCGACGCTAAATCCTCTCCTTTCATCCAATCATCCCGTTATTCCGCCGTTCCAAATTTCCCCAGACGGTGTTGCGTTCTTCATTGACCAATTAGACGCTAGTGTTGGTCCTGGATATGAAGGTTTTCCAAACTCATTAGTCAAATACCTTGCTTCCTCTATAAGCACTCCACTAGCTTTAATTTTTAATATGAGTTTATCATCAGGAATTTTCCCCGAGTTTTGGAAATAAACTAATGTCTTTCCTATTCTTAAATCTGGTGATCCTGCCCAGGTTATGAACTATAGACCTATCTCCCTCCTTTCGTCTTTTGCTAAACTACTTGAGCGTGTCGTTCATTCCAGAATTTATTCTTCCCTCGAAAACGTAATAGCTACTGAGCAGCATGGATTTCGCAAAAATCTATCAACTGCGACTAATCAAGTCGAACTTGTGAACTCAGTTTCATCTGCTTTGGATGCTCAATTAGATGTGATTACTGTCTTCACTGACTTCTCCAAAGCTTTTGATATAGTTAACCATGATATTTTGTGCTGTAAACTCAGGTATTATGCAAGTCTAACCTTCTTAAACGAAATGTCTCGAAATGTCATCTTACGATTTCTCCTCTTAAAACCTTGCCTTTTATTCCTCCTTTTAAACTTAACGACTATCTTTTACATCCGTGTGAAAAGGTATAAGATCTGGGTGTTATATTTGACTCCAAACTGAAGTTCAATGCCCACATCGCTCGAATTACGACCAAAGCATCACGAATGGCCGGGTTCATTCTCCGAATGTCCCAATCCTTCAAGAATTTGTCATCCTTAGTGCAATTATTTATGTCACTTGTTCGTCCGATCCTGGAATACTGTTCCCAAGTTTGGTCACCGTATTTGGATTACCTGATACATGCCATTGAATCTGTTCAACGGAAGTTCACCCGTTTTGTATTTTACAGAGTTCAATTTCTCAACCTCCCGCTCCTTAAGTCTCGTCGAGTTTATCTAGACCAGTGTTTTCTGTTCAACATATCAATTGTGGCTCACAATGGCTTTTCTTTACCAAGTAGCTCTTCGTAACTTAATTCAATTCCGCTTCGTAACAAAGCTATGAAATCTGTTATGTTAATATGTAACGCAATAGGCAGCTCTACATTAAGTTTCACACCAAAATCTTTCAACTGAAATGTATGGGTGGCCGCTTTAATACCCGCTTCTTTACCCTGCTTGTTCCTTAAACTATTTGACGGATAAATGTATTTATCAACCATCTGTAATAATTCATTGTAGTTTCGTTTCTTTCTTGGTATATGTCCAACTATGTAGTCTATAAGCGCTCGGAATGATTCAAATTTTGCATCTGAATTTAAATAAACTTTCTCAGCAATTTAACCGGACTGATAAATATGTATGCAAAAATCTCTTCCTTCTATAATACTTCTTTTGTCGAGAAAACCTTTCCATCTCTTTCTTCTTTGATACGATCGTACATTATTTGTTTATTTTGGTCAGGTAATAGTCATAATAGTCAGGTCTTATTGCTAAAAAAATTTCAAAAGAAATGATGAAACGTTCATATCATTTCCCTTGTAACATAACTTTTACAAATCATTAGCATCTCATCTAAAACGAGCATGATACTTTCCCAATCCGATAACTTTAGCGGTTATTGCTTTTGGTTCTTTTTGAACTGGTAAAGATTGTGGTACTTTGGTAATGCTTACATCTTCAGAAGGTATAGAACGTTTAGAAATTCCGCTGCTACCTGATTGGCTTTTCTCTTTTTTACGTTTTGGTAGAAGGATCTCCGTTATTCCGACATACCAATTGGCGGTAAACTTACACACACTCGGTAATATTGTTTCAAAAGATGATAGCGTACTTTCAGGGTAAATGTCTAAGGAACTGTTGCTCAAGAGACACACGTAGAACTCGTCATCTATTATGGTTAAAGGCATTTTTTTAAAATTCTGTCCCAATTCAGGTTTTTAACTCTGGAACTAGGCTAGTAGTAAGTAACGTACCTTGGAACCAGGTATTGTATGGATGGGAATCTCTTTTTATATCACTTCCAACCAATGCAGATTGGGTCTTGGTGTACTTGGTTACAAGCGGTTTTGATGGGGAATCAGTGCCATTTTGAGCCTGGTGTACGGTTGTCTGGTGGCGGTAATTTGTTGTTTGTAAGAGGGGTGTTGCAGCTGGTTAGTTGGGGTTGTCAGGTGTTATGCGGTGATTTGTGTTGGTAGAAGGGTGTAGAGAAGAATTTCAAAAGAAATGATGAAACGTTCATATCATTTCCCTTATTTCATAACTTTTGCAAATCATTAGCATCTCATCTAAAACGAGCATGATACTTTCCCAATCCGATAACTTTAGCGGTTATTGCTTTTGGTTCTTTTTGAACTGGTAAAGATTGTGGTACTTTGGTAATGCTTACATCTTCAGAAGGTATAGAACGTTTAGAAATTCCGCTGCTACCTGATTGGCTTTTCTCTTTTTTACGTTATGGTAGAAGGATCTCCGTTGTTTGTTCAGGTGTGTCACGGTGATTTCTGTTGTGTTGTGAGGGGTTTCTGAGCGTGGTTGGTAGAAGGGTGTAGTGGTTCGTTCCGGTGTGTAGTGGTGATTTATGTTGTGTTGTGAGGGGCTGCTGAGCGTGGTTGGTAGAAGGGTGTAGAGGTTTGATCAGGTATGTCGCGGTGATTTATGTTGTTAGATTTGCATGGCGAACAGATGTCTGCATGTAGATGCATTAAGAGTGTGATTTGCAAGGCGTTGAGTGTGGGAAAATGTATTTTTTTAAACAGCGCCACCCGTTTTTGCGCCGGGACTGCGCTGTCCGCAAACCATGCAATGGGAATAGGGTCCGTGATGACCCAAAACCACCGACCGAATAGGGAGTTTCCTCTCGAAACAAAGATCGAAACACGAGGAGCTGACGCGACTTTCGCTCTACCACTTCTCACAATTAATACGGTTCCTTATTAAGCACTATTTATTCTATCCAATTCCAAAACTAGCTTTCCCTATCTATATATTCTTAAATCTACTTACAATTTGGTCCTTATCCGACTTCCTCCGCTTGTTTTCAGCCGTCCTTTTGAATTTCGCTCCACTCCTCCTATCGGCCGAATTCTTTCTCCTTCGTTGTCCTGGTCGACGTCGTGGGGGTTGGGTTGTTTGGAGTCGCTCATCTTCGAATTTCTCACTCGAACCACAAGATCGACGTGAAGCAAAACACCGACGTCCAAAAACCAACGCAGCTTCCACCGGTGATCGACGTAAAAAAACCCCGTCAGCTGCTCCCACAATCCTATTTATCGAAAAGTTCAGTCCCGTTTTTCCGTGTCGGTGGTCAATGCCCACTCAGCTGGGCAGTTGACCGCATCGCAACTTTCAAAAGCTTTAGGAACTGGTTTGGTCAGCGTCAGACGTTGTGTCTCGATGCGGGGGAAATGCTGCGACTGCTGCCTGTCTGGCAGTCGTTAACCATGGTGAAATGCAAGTACCAATGGTTTTGGGTATCACTGGCGCATCGTTCACCGGGCTAAGCCTGGTTTTGGCTCTGTTGCGACGATTGGGTGAGCGTTGTTTGTTGATCACTCTCCATAAAAACTTATTACCTACTTAGTTACCTAGTCCAATATCCTTACATACCTACCTCTCCTTTACATTTTCATGCAAACTTCAATACTCTAAGCAAATCTATTACGTACTTACATAATTCAATACCTAAACTCTAGATAAATCTATTCCCTAATTTTTGTATATATGCCTATCTATATAATATTTGCAATAAAGTCCATTAATGACTGACAATATAATTCATAATAGGCTTGATTGTGTGAAGTGGCGAACGTAACATTATTTATTATTTGAGAAAACAGCGTTTACCCGCACGGTGGTTTGGGGTCTTCAAGGACAGGGCAGACCCCCATTTTGCCCTTCTGGGTTGTGGGTTGACCACGTTGCGTGGCGAACGTAACCATACGTTGAGATGTATTCAAATAGCCATGATCGGACAGAAGTATGGTAGTACATATAACTGTGTATTAATTTTCTTATTACTGCGAGACAGAGTTCATTAATTCAGGAGGTTAAAATATCTCAAGTCTAAAGAAGACGATCAACCTGAATGAGTCCAATACACGTGTTTTATTGTAATTGAAGGTATTCCCCGAAGATTTGATGGTCTCGTCGCATTGACCGTCAACAGGTGCTTCTCTCGTGTAGAGATGTATCATGAATGATCAAGTAGGTAACGATTTGTCTTCGCATGAGTTTTTCTTGTTGTTTGCTGGGGTAATTTAGATTTGAGAGTGAATATCATTAAAATAACGACTTGCCTTCCGCATTTTTTATGAGTTTTTGTGTTGTACATATTTTACACTATATTGCGAAATGGAGTAATTAAGTTGTATGGCTTAATTTGCAATGTGAATTAATTAGCTTCATGAGAAAATGACGTTTGGTTAACACCGCCGGTAGCACAGACTACATGCATATGCCTGCAATTTGTACATTGTCAATTGTGGTGCGTGTGTTTTGATTAAAGTTGTTATAGGGTTGTCGTAGTAAAGTAAAATTGGCAACCTTTTTCTTCGGAAGTTGTCAAGCAGAAAGTAAGGTTTTCTATCAAGATAATAATTTTTATAGGTTAGGACATGACTTTAGCGTTTAACACGGTCGCGAAAGTCAAAATTACTAATTTTTTCCCTGTTGTTTTAAGTTTCTCATTTTTTCGTGTAAAACTGGCAGCATTGGGGGCACTTATTAATACATTTCTAAAAAGATACATTGACAGGCTATCAAACGCATCCTTTTTGAAAAGTTTACACATAACAATAAAATAGTTATGATGGTTTACACGTGCCAGGTCATGGGTGAGGAGCGTGGTTACTCCCCCCTTATATCTCGAAACCCCTTCTGATTTACCACCCCCCTCCCAAACGATTTTTTGCTCAAAAGACTTCAAGGATTTCGTGGTTTCATTTAATGCCATCAACTCCGAAACACCCTGTATATATATTATGCATAACTAATTTTACTTTCCTGTTAAAGTAAAAACCAAGCCCGATAAAGGTCTACTTTGCAGTTGGTATAAGCTAGCGTAGGGTTGACCAACCTACGTTTAGAAATTGTTTCAGTGTGAATATATAAAGAACTCTGAAAATGGTAGGTAATACAACTAAGTTTGATAGCTCAGGTTCACTGTCAATTTTTCCTTTCAGAAAACCGTGGCACTTCAAACAAAATTTGCAACTATACCCCTGATCAACATGTTGCACTTGCTACATTGGCCGTAGGTAAAAAATACAGAATTAAATGTTTTCGATTGATAACCACGCAGTATGGAGCACGCATTACTGTACATTTGGTGGACGGGACCTACTGTTTTCTTCCGCCAAGATTCTCGGAGAAAATAAAAAAACAACGTCAGGTTGAGGAGCTGAATGAGATCACAAACTACAATCTCATATTCGAGGGTAAAGACGACATAAGGGGTGGTTATTTCGAAATAAAATTTGTTCAAGATAGCAACGATGAATAAAAAGCGAATTTTTTTTTATTGTTTTTATTTCCAAATGACTTTTTCCATATCACAATTGTATGAAGAAATAAAAGACTGATTTCGAATGTACTTTAACATTGAATTAAAATTTCACTTATATAATTTCAAAGCTTAACATTTCTTACTCTGTAATAAAAACACATTAACTTCCGTATTCTGGTGGAGGCTTTTTAAACATCACAACACTGACATGTATCCGGTCCGGATTCGGCATTGTTATAAAATCATGGACAGGAATTGTAGTGTATTCCGTGAATTGATGTCGTAGACGGGATCTTTGAGTATAACTTTAATGTTATGATCACTTAGCAGCCTCTCACGATGTTCATCCAGAAGTACATCCATGTATTCCGCAACAAAGTCGTCATATTTGCTTAGTTCCACAGCACTAGTCATCTTGTTCGCACAAAGTTTGTTTGTAAACTGACAATGTTTTCAATGAGAGGTTTTGAACTGTACAATATGTGAAAACCTCTCATTGAAAATGTTCTCCCTGAATTTGTAAGAGAGAACGGGTTTTATAACTTCATGTAGTTGCGAAATGCGATGTTTAAATCTAAACCTATCACGAGCATGCATTTCCCACTCTCCTTTACGACTCATACGATACGCATAGCTCCAGGCTATTATATACCTCATGTGAACGCTAGTAGTAAGTGACGTACCACAGAACCGGTTTTTGTATGGGTGGGAACGGCATTTTCAATCTTTTTCAATCAGAATAGCGAGTGGCTTGGGGTACCACGTTTGTATGGCTGGGATGGGGTGAATCAGAGTGCCTTGGTCTTGGGTATAAGGAGGAACGGGTGCTGAGGTTGTGGTTTTGTATCAGGTGTGTGGCGGTGATTGTTTGGGAAGTGGTGAATCAGAGTGGTTTGGTCTTGGGTGTGGCCTGGAAAGGGGGTTGTGATTTGCAGTGTTGGTATCAGGTGTGTGGCGGTGATTGGTGGCGTTGGTAGAAGGGTCTGGGTTGGGGCTGTGATTTGCAGTGTTGGTAGAAGGGTTTTGTGGTTGGCTGGTTGCGTGAGGTGGTGGTAGGGTGTGGAGGATCAGGTGTGTGGTTGTGATTGGTAGAAGGCTATAGAGGATCGGGTTGTTGCGGTTGTTTGGTTGTGTCAGGCCGTGGTAGGGTGTAGAGGATCAGGTGGTTGGCGATGATTTTGAACGCTGATGGAAGGCTTAAGAGGATCGGGGTGTTGCGGTTGGGTGCGTCAGGTAGTCATAGGTTGTAGAAAATAGGGTCAGATGTTTTGGCTGTAGCTGTGGTTTGTGAGATGTATCATGTGTTGGGAGATGTTGTGTGCATAACTGGTTGGTTGTTAGGAGGCTTACAGTACGGTAGAAAGGCTGCTAAAGTCAATTTTTGTAAAATGGTCAAACAGGAGCGCATGAAAACCAGACAGAAAGAACCTAAATGTACATTCATGTGAGAACTCAACTTGAATTTCGTTCGTTGGCGATGTCGTGAATATTAATTAACTCGCTTACGAATCAACAGAGAGACTTGCAAAAGAAACTATATTAATGTATGTATGTATGTATGTATGTTCAAACTCAACTTGAATTTCGATCGTACCAGCAGAGGAGTGCATACATATAACTTGCTTACGATGAGCTCCTTGTAATATCGATATGTAATATCTGCAGCTATAGATGTATGTTCAAACTCAACTTGAATTTCGATCGTACCAGCAGAGGAGTGCATACATATAACTTGCTTACGATGAGCTCCTTGTAATATCGATATGTAATATCTGCAGCTATAGATGTATGTTCAAACTCAACTTGAATTTCGATCGTACCAGCAGAGGAGTGCATACATATAACTTGCTTACGATCAGCTCCTTGTAATATCGATATGTAATATCTGCAGCTATAGATGTATGTTCAAACGCAACTTGAATTTCGATCGTACCAGCAGAGGAGTGCATACAATTAACTTGCTTACGATGAGCTCCTTGTAATATCGATATGTAATATCTGCAGCTATAGATGTGTGTTCAAACTCAACTTGAATTTCGATCGTACTAGCATTTTAAAATCGTGAAACAGGAGCGCATGAAAACCAGACAGAAAAAAATGAATGAACTTTCATGTGCGAATTCAACTTGAATTTCGTTCGTTAGCGATACCGAGCATGTTAATTCAAGTTTTCCTTCAAGTGGATGTATGAAGCACCTGTTTAAGACAACGAATGATGGGTACAGGGTAAAGCCTTGCACGTACATTTTCTGTGACTCTGTAGAAAATTTAGCTTAATGTAATACGAACCCATTGATTTCAATACGCCGTATTGCTGTACTTATTTGTGCGAACGAAGGGTGAAAAGAAGTGTGAAATTTTAATGGTAATAGCCATTCATAGTGATTCGATCGTATCATCAATGGGTGCATATTCGTGTATCTGCATGGAATGAAAATTTCGATCGGTCACATATCAATTAATTTCATGCACATATACGTTGAGATGTTTTCAAACAGGTGGTAAAAAATATCTCAAGTCTTTTTTGAAGGCGAGCGAATGATGGTAGAGAGGAAGATCACATACATGTTTATTGTAATTAAAGGGATTCCCCCAAGGTTTATCGTGACGTCGCATTGACCGTGTTGCAATTGGGTGCATATTAATTAACTCGCTTACGAACCAACAGACTTGCGAAAAAAGAAATATTATTGGAAAGATTTCAATACCACCTGCATCTTAAACTGAAATGGAAGATATTCACTATAGATGACGTCGCGTCGGGAGGATCCTAAACGGCCGTTTGTGGAGTTGTTGTCGAATGTTACGCGTCTTGAGTTGAATTCAGATGAAATGGAATGATGTGAAATGGTGTAATACATAATTAAACTGTGTGTATGCCAATTAGAAGATGTTTTATGGTTGCTTACGCCTGCTTGGTAAGCTTGAGGCAAGAATCGCTGGACATGAAAAGACCTGTATATTGAACTGAGGGTGAATGTAATTAGTGTCTGCGGGAAAAATATGTTTTAAGCAGTGCATATTTAATTACTTTACACGTGTGGTATAGGTGAAGGTTAAGGCTGATTGTTGAATGCTTTTGTGTTGCGGATCGCGTATTCGTTCTGTATATTGAAATTATCTGAGGATGAATATAATTAGCTCGTGTGGAAACATCTGCTATTGAGTTTGCAATTACTCACCCGTTTTACCCTATGTGCACGTAGACAGTATAAAAGTGCAGGGTTGCAGTCAATTATCAGGCAGAAGTTTTTGAAGTCTTTTGGAAGAAGTCCGATAGTACAGGAACGGTAAGTTTTTTATATTGTTGTTGTTGTATATTATTTTATTAAAGTATACATATTTTTATCTTACAGTCATAACTTTTTTTTAAAGATTGTGGCCCCACAAGGCTTATTTTTCAGCTGACTTAGGTTAGCTTAGAATGAGTAGCCCAAACAAAAGTATAGCTAAGCGTATAACTTTCGACAAATATCGCAAAAGATATTCTGCGAATTATCAAAAGGAAGAAGGGAAGCCTGATATTCAGGATATCCAGCAACAGCTTAAAGCCTTTGTTGAAGAACCAGCGAAATCGAGTCTGGAACTCATAAAAACGACGTTATTTGCGAAAGTAACAACAGCAGATAAGGGTCAAGAGCTGAAAGGTGTAAATCGTCGAAAATCACCCCTACCAGGGACTCAACCACTAAGTATAGAGGAGTTACAAAGGCGACTGCACCGTGCACGCTCATCACGTGAGCCTGTACCTGTACAACCCCCCAAAAAGAAGAAGGGAAATTATATAATAATAAAAGATGGAAAAAATAATTAAGGAGTTTAAAATAATGTTAACAACACCAAGTTTTGAAACATGCATTACGTGGTTAAGATGCACAGCTGATAAATTTAGAAAGGGAAATATTCATTCGACAGTAGAGGAAAAGTACAGATTTTTATTACAGTTAATAGCATTTTCAAATCTACATCACACGTCGTTTTCAAATGGTTTGTTAAGTGATATAGTAAATCTTTTGGCTAAAAATGAAGACGCGTCCAGGGCTTATGATGTTCGACAAGAATGTGTTGGTAAAAGTAATCAACAAGGGGAAGGTTCAAGTGATTTATCCAGGTCGTTTAAAATTATTTCTCGGAAAGAGAAGTTATTTAAAAAATTTAATGTCACAGGTGTCACCTTAAAGTTTCAGATTTAAGGTTTCACCGATATAGCTGATAGCCCTTTAAGTGCACTGGAGGAAATTTTCGATAAGGCACTTGAAAACATTGGCGCTAACGCAAATCCGGAGTGCAAAATGAGTTTTGCAAGAACACTACCGCAATCACCACATGTGAAACCCATATGGTCATCTTTAAAGCCCATTCAGGAAATTAATGGTAAATATATAATTGGCCTTATAGGGAATGTTAACCAGTCCAACACTAAATTTCTTTCGGGTGATATCAAACAGTTCCATGCTGATATCGTAAGCATTTCTTCCGGCGGGGAGGGGGCGCATAATTAAAAAGTACATAGATGATGCTGACCTTTTAAAAAGAAAAAAAGTTTTAGTGGATGTGGGAAAAGCCGCTAACGCTAAGGATCTTTCATGCTTACCTAGGAGTATTTGTTACGCAATGGAAATGGCTGAGGGTAATATAAATCGTTTAAATAATTTAGTCATTTTACCATCGTTAAATTTTAAGGCTGATCGGTTGTGTAAAAATTCTAAAGTGGTAATTGGAGAAAATGGTTGCAATATCCTAGATCTTTATAAATTTCAAAAATACTTCAGTGCGTATCAAATTGTTGTTTTTGATAATATTCGAGATCCACATTCCATTCTTTTTCAAACTCCACTAGGGGATATAACAGCAAAAAAAATTTACCTCTTCTATTTCGAGAGTACAAAACATTTTTACGTCATAAAATCGGTCACCGGATTGTTTTCCAAAAGTTATGTTTGTAACTATTGCGATAAAGTTTCAAATCATTCGTTTCAAAAATGTGAAATCAAATGTCCGTACTGTATCACATTCCCAACCTGCGTGTATGTATCACAGATGGTTGACTGTAGCGAGTGTAATCGCGGGTTTAGAGGACCGCTATGTTTCACTAACCATTTAGATAAAAAATAATCAGAAGAAAAACTGTATGTGACACTTTCAAGATATGTGTATTTTGCACAAAATTTATAAATTTTACATACAGGAAAGGACTCAAACATCAATGTGACGAAAATTTCTGTCAGATATGTTCAAAAATACAGCCGGACCAACATAACTGTTTTATAAAGCCCTACACAGGTAGAAATGATAAAAAGTTTCTCATCATATTTTTTGATTGTGAAACTACTCAAGACGGATGGAGACAGCTCTTCAACTTTTGTACATGTTGCAAATTTAATTGAAGCACAACATGTTTGTCACAATTGTTATCAAGATGAAGATATTAAACAACCATGTGATACATGTGGTGTCAGACAGCATATATTTGAAAAAAATGATCAATCCTCTGTTGTGCAAAGGTTTCTAGACTATTGTTTAGTACGCAGACCTTATGCGAGCAACGTATATTGTTATGCACATAATTTACAAGGCTATGGTGGTCATTTGTTGATTTCGGAGTTAATAGCTAGAAAAAACATATTGAACCTTTAATGAATGGAACCAAAATTATGAAGTTGACATGTGAACAAGTTTCATTTGTTGACTTTTTAAATTTCCTGCCGTTTCCACTTTCTAAGTTTTCACAAGTTTTCGATATTGAAGACAGTGCTAAAGGTTACTATCCTTATTATTTCAATACTGTAGATAATATAAATTATATCGGTCAATACCCCTCACCTGAAATGTACGGTTGGGATACAATGAAGCCTAAGGAAGGAATGGATTTTTTAAATTGGTACAGTACGAAAACACAAGATACTTTCAATAATAGAGATGAGTTGTTACGATATTGTGTAAATGATGTTGATATTTTACGACGAGGTTGTGTAAGATTTATGGATGAATTTATTAAAATGACAGATGTGAACCCTTTAACAGAAAGTCTCACAATTGCATCGACCTGCATGCTAGTTTTTCGAAGAAATTATCTTGACAAAAATACCTTGTGTGTAATGCCTAAAAGTGGTTATTTCAAATGTAAAACACATTCCATCATTGCCTGTATGTGGTTAGCCTGGAAAAACTCCCAAATTAAAGGTCTGCTAATCTCAGCAAACAAAAACGGTGAGTTAAAGTGGGATAAGTGTGGGCTATATGTCGACGGTTTTCATAAAGAGTCAAATACTGTCTATGAGTTCTTTGGATGTTACTATCACGGTTGTAGAGAATGTTTTAAATTTCAAGAATCGGGGAAAAAGAACCTTCAGACTTTAGAAACTTTAAATCAAAGATATGAAAGTACAAAAAGACGTATCGAGGCAATACAGAGAAATGGATACAATCTAGTATATACATGGGAATGTGAATTTAAAAATGTACTAAATGAAGACAAGCTTTTAAATGAGAAATTGTGACGATATTATAATGACATAAATCGTCCAATATGTGCGCGAGATGCTCTATTTGGAGGTAGTACTGAGGTGTTTAAATTATTCCATGCTGTCAAAAAAGGAGAGGTAATACGTTATTTGGACTTTACTAATCTTTATCCGTATATTAACATATACGCACCGTACCCCTTAAACCCCTTCTTCCACACATGAAATTATTTCAATGCATGGTTTCATTAAATGTGATGTAATTGCACCTAACAACCTTCTGATACATGTGTTACCCATGAAAAACGATAATAAATTGTATTTTACACTTTGTAGAAAATGTGCTAAAGGTAATAACATTTCAAGTTGTGATCATTCAGGTGATGAGCGGCAACTCACTGGCACATGGGTAATTCCTGAATAAGCCTTAGCTGTTGAAAAGGGGTACAAAATTTTGAAAGTGTATGAGGTGTGGAAGTATGAGTACACAGTGTACGACCCTAACCCAAAAAAAAATTGGCGGATTGTTTACTGAGTATTTCAATAATTTTTTTAAAAATTAAACAGACAGGGCAGTGGTTGCGGTAATGAATATATATCAGATGAGGGTAAAGATAGTTTTATTGAATCATACAAGAGAAGGGAATGTATCATTCTTGATAAAAACCAAATTCAAAAAAATTCTGGTCGACGTAATATTGCCAAACTTTGTTTAAACTCATTGTGGGGCAAGTTCGGCCAAAGGGATGATCAAACAAACACTAAAGTCATTAATAATTTCAATCAATTTTGTGAACTTCTCCAATCACCAGGTATAGAAATTTGTTCAATTTACCCGGTTGATGATGATAACTTGTGGGTTACATGGAAATATGTAGAGATGAATCTAAGAACTTTAGCACATGCAAACATACCTACTGCTGCATATACAACGGCTCTAGCTAGAATTAAATTATACGGATTACTACAAAAATTGAGCTCCTCGATTCTCTACTGTGACACAGACAGTGTCATATTTGTGGATAGTAAAGACAAACCCATGAATTTTCCAATCTCTGATTTCCTGGGTGATTTGACCAATGAGGTGGCATGTTATGGTTCTGATGCTTATATATCTGAATATGTGAGTACAGGTCCTAAGACATATGGGTTAAAAATTGAAACTGAACATGGTCCTGAACATGTGATTAAATGTAAAGGAATAACTCTTAACTTCGAAAACTTGAAAGTTGTAAATTTTGAATGCCTAAAATCTTTAGTTTTGGATGAAGATTCAACTGGAGGTGTACGTGTGGCAACAGAGCGTAAAATCAAGCGAAAACGTCCAGGGGTTGTTGTATCAGAACCCAAAAAAACCACATGAGATTCACTTTTGACAAAAGAGTTGTGACGGATGAATATTTCTCTTACCCTTATGGTTTCAAAGGGTGTAGATCAGACAGCTATGGTAACACTTACAGTTTTGTATAGAGAATAAATATTAATACACTTATTATTGTAATGAATTTTATATCTCTGAATTTATATCTTATGTATTCATATGAAGTAAGTAATTGGCTAAGCTATTTTTGCTTTGTTATGAAATTAAGTAATTACCCGTTACACTTATGGTGAAATCAAATTTTTTGTCAGAATAAAATATAAGCACCACTACTCTAAACATTTCTTTCATTTCATTGCAAACCGTGTAACAGTGAGACATGGCACAAGTTATTATAGACATCCAGTTTGTGTGTGGGGGAAACGGTCAATATTTTGTAAAAGAACTAGCTGTTTTACCTTTTGAATCTACTTTACCTGTGGTTCATCATTTCGTTCCACTATACCCTTATCAGGAGTTACACCCGAAATCGCGTCGTCAAAATGATTTTGATGTGACTAATATCAATGGCTTACCATGGTGTGATGGTGATGTGGATTATAATCAACTTCCAGAAATTTTGACAGAGTTTAACGAAACAACTATATACGTGAAAGGTGCTATTAAGGAAAGTTTTTAAAAAAAATATTTACCAAATGTTAACGTAATACAGCTAGAAATACCAAAACTGAGAGAGCTCAAGAATTTTAAGACAACCTGTAGAATTCACGACCCACTGCCTACAACAAGATGTGCCGCTCAAAATTCTATCAATCTTTATATGTTTTATTTAATGAATAATGTGTATTACTAGTGCGAGAATAAAATATGGTACATTTTGCAATGTATAATTGTGTTGTTTTATTTCAAAACGTCAAAAATAAGATTACAACTGCATAAAATTGGAAATTCATAAAAAAGTCTTGAATAGTTAATATTTATATAATATATTCGAGATGGAATGAAAAAGTCCTCATGACTTAGCTTCAACAGATCTTTCTTTTTGCCCTGTTACAGTACAGCTCGTAATATTCCTTAACACATTCCGAAGCCAGGTTGTTGTGGTGCATAACCATATTTAAGAACTCCATCATCTCAAATAGCTTGAATAGTTCTGCATGTTTTAGTGTTATGCTACCAACGCCTACAGGTATCTGGTAACGTTTCAAAGATCCTAATTGGTTCTCTGGGAACTGAACACCTGCTGTGTCTTTTAAATAGTTTAGGTGTTTGTACAACGTATTACATTGGTTGTGGTCAACTGCTAGCGGGAGCCGTCCGTGATAGTGAAAGATAGCCTTTGCTTGAAATGTTCGTGGGTCAAACCCTAGTGTTATCCTGCGATTATGGCATCCATCTAGATAGTACGTATAATTCGAAAGAACATCTTCATCGAACGGCACACTAGACTTGAGGAGTGTTTTTGTTTTGGTTTCCTTGGAGTTCGAGATGATACTAGATGAAGTTTTCGTTGATTTTCTCTTCTTCTTCTGCACCTCACGTTTAGAATCTTGTGATGGCTTACTAGTAGACTTGTTAACAGGGGTTAACATCTTTCGTAGCTCGAGAAATAAACTGTGGTGGGTACGTAATTTTAAGTTGCTTTTATATCGCCTTCTCGCATGCAGGTCTGGTTACAAAACTCAGCACCATTTTGTGAATTGTCCTTCATATAAATTTTGTGAAATAAATTTATAATTTCACCATCATTGAAATTGTAATCTGTAGTTGAAAACCGTTTTAGGATTTTTTTGAATTTTCTGCCACTACAACGAAAATGTAGAAAGACGCAACAACACTGTCCACATGTTGTTGAGAGGCCACCTTGTAACCGCTGCTTATTATTCACAAACACTTTACCATTTTGATGAAGGAATTTTTTAAAGAACTTGTTATCAAGATATTTACCAAACGAGTCAAAATACTCAGCCAGACCTTTTTTCGGGTAATAAAATGCAACCCAATGGCGTCCTCTTTTACTGGCCGGATCGGTGTTGACGATGACACATGCAGGCTTCCTTACTTTTCGAGGTAAACGATTACAGGGGAAAACACCTTTAAAATACCTGTTTGTTTTAATGTTACTTCTCAATGTGCTGATAATCTCTATCGTGTTCATTACTGTTCTATCAGGAATATGTTTTCAAGGTTTACAACCTTTGTGTGTGATGTTACGTAACTCTGTAGGAACCCCCCATGTTGAGTCTCCGTTTACGAAGATTCTTGCGAATTTCGCCAGGGACCTGACAAGATCTTCATCAAGCCTTTTGAGCTCTAAGTTTCCAAATACACCTGTCTGATCTGTACTTATTGCTGAGGAAGTAGGATATTCATACGTGATTTCCTTTGAATAAAGTTTGTTCTGAGAGGTGAACCCCGCAATTGAGACTTTCTTTAAAAAGGTTAAATGACCTTCTGAGAAGTATTCAATATTCACTAGACAATGCGTCATGACTATTTTCTGGAGCAGACTCTATCTAAATCTCACATCTTCACGTTATTATATACTTTTAGAAGCTTGTGAATACATTACGGTTCTTATGGATTTCAATACTTCCATCATATTCAGCGTAAATAATGCAGGTGACACTTTTCTTCAAAGCCTCACTGAACCGACCTTCGATCCTCACCACACCTTGATTCAACAAACTGCCACAACCCGAATCGTATGAGCTGTCCGCTGTTAAGTCAAATGCTGGTAAGAAACAACCGTTGTCGAAGAATTTCTTAGATATCTGATGACCTTTATCAAAGTAGTTAATACCAGTGCCCTTGAATAGAGTAAGGTATCCTCTAGTACTAACAGGTTTATCACGCGAATAATCAAACTCCAACGGTTGGTTTGGCACTTGAACGCCGTTAACTGATAGATTGAAATTAGTTATGTTGTTGTGTTTAAAGTTGAATGGGTTTTTTGTTCGCTTTCCGGTGTATGAGTCATTATCCACCATACCGAAAACAAGCAGGTTCGGTAATTGTCTGATCACTACGTTATCAAGAGATAGTGTGAATGTGTTGGTGGGTAGTGTATAAGTTTTCACTTCCACTCGCTTGTATGGGTAAACGGTATTTGTGCGTTCTAGTACAGCTTCATGTGCTAACAATATACTAGAGTTGACGGTAACATGATTCATGAACATTGTCCCTTCTAGTATTTTCACACGTGGGTTAAAGTCATCTTCTTTCGAGTACAAATAAAATTCTGGTTTTTCCAATGATAATGTTAAACGTAAGTCCACTCCATTCAATAAAAGTTTATCTTGATTTGACAGATCGGCGTGAATTGTGCCCATCAGCTCGACCACGTTACTCTTCTCAATCATTGCAGACCGTTTAAGATAGCCTTCATTCAACTCGGTAGGACCACCGCCAGGTCTTGAGTCTTCAATCATCTCCATCTCATTCTGATCTAGATACCACCCGACCGATTCCAAATGAGTGGATGCAGCGTCTTTACCGTAGTTCAGTAAATTTTCAATATAGGCGCGATAGTGGTAATTGTTGTCTTTCTGAGCTATATTCTTCCCATCCAATTGTACAGTGCATTGTCTAAAAAGTGAGTGCATGAGGTTGTTGCTACACCAACCGGATTAGCTGCACCTTCACCCCCATCAGCTTTCTTAATTTTTTCTTTTCCGCTGAAAAGTTCTTCGTTACCATTTTTTAGTTTAACCAGTTGCACCTTGAGCCGTAGGTAGATGCTGGATAAGTCACGATATGTATCCCCATGACCAAGCGAAACAAATTCCAACACCGAAGAATTGTCCAGTGATGCAATTGGTTCGTAAGCAACTTCTTCGGTTTTTAAAATACTGTTTTGAATTGGCGGGGAGGCAAAAATATCCAATTAAGACTTCATACACTCTTTCTGCATCATGAAGGTATTATCTATGTGTCAAATATATCCAATGCACGACTTCTTACTCGACGCCGTCGTTTTATAGTTTTCTTAGTATTGCTCGATGACAGCTTCCTCGCCTTCCGCCCTTCTTTATGCTTAGGCACTGATTTTAAATGCTTACTTGTGTGAGGGTTAGCTCTTTTTATAGCCATTCGTCTTCCTCTACCCTCCATTATATCAAAAATTTTATTTATACCTTTTTGGGTTAATTCATGTACTGCAGATTTTCCTTGCTCCTTTAGTACCTGCTTCAGTGGTCTGCTTCCTGCCTCTTTAAAAATGGAATTTCCCGTTTTGATGACTTATATAGCTTTTGCACCGGACAGAAATAAAGGCTGAAGATAACGTATCAACCCACTGAAAAAACTTCCAACACCCCTTCCACGCTGGTACACAGGTGGCGACCGATATAATTCTCCAATGTCAGATAATCTACCCCCACTCTTGACAAGGTAGTAGCGTGCGTAGTGTGAATTCATCTCATAAGCATAGAGGTGTGTTAAATCCTGTATCAAAACTATGTTGTTATTTCGAACTTGCGAATATTTATAGATTCTTACCTTCGTTCGAAATGAAGCATTCAAGGTTGACTAGCTCGCCATGATGGTCTGTAATTTTGATTGAGATACTATTAATAAAAGTTTTCTCCAATGGACAGTACTCCACATGATCGAATCTAAACACCCTATCACAGCCTTCCAAGGGGATTGCTCGTAGATTTCTTACCAGTTTACTTCCAGTTATTCTGGGTTTAATAATATCCGTATAAACATATATCAAATTGTTTCCTTCACAATCACCGATAGCTTTGGAGGGCGTGTCACAATGTGTTCTTTTTTCAGGTATAGACAATGATTTTTCCAGCTGATTTATACTGTCCAGCATTATTGATTTATCAAACGACTCTTTTATTGTTGCATCGATTGTTTCAGGGTCGCGTTTCTCAACGCGTGTCTTCAGGAATGCGTCGATAAATAAGCCAGCAATATCATCGGTTTTATCCACTTCTGTTGGAACTGGAGTTGTAGCATTTGAACCATCGGCTCTTTTGTAGGGTATGTTAATGATGGTGTGAAAATCAGTTTTAACCCACTCATCGGGTAATATTTAAGTGCCGGACTCTTTAGCGGTGCGGAATATAGATCCTCGGATTGCTGAGGCAGTTTTGTTAAACACCTGCTTTCGTAATTGAGATGTTCATGATTGAGATGTTATGAACCTTGATGACTTTCCTTTAAAAAGTAGCTCTTCGTCATTAAATTCAATTCCACTTAGTAACAAGGCTATGAAATCTATTATGTTAATCGGTGACGATGTAGGCAGCGCTGCATTAAGTTTCACGCCATAATCTTTCAACTGAAATGTATGGGTGGTCGGTTGAATACCCGCTTCTTTATCCCGTTTCTTCCTTAAACTATTTGACGGATAAATGTATTTATCAACCATCTGTAATAATTCATTGTAGTTTCGTTTCTTTCTTGGTATATGTCCAACTATGTAGTCTATAAGCGCTCGGAATGATTCAAATTTTGCATCTGACTTTAAATAAATTTTTTCAGCAATCTTACCGGACTGATAAATATGTATGCAAAAATCTCTTTCTTCTATAATACTTCTTATGTTGGAGATTACCTTTCCAACTCTATCTTCTTCAATACGATCGTAAATTATTTGTTAAATTTCGGCCAGGTAATAGTTATAATAGGTAGGTCTAATTGCTAAAAAAATGACGAGAGAAATGATGAAAAATTCATATAATTTTCCTTGTAACATAACTTTGCAATTCATTAGCATACCATATAAAACGAAAATGTTGCTTTCCCAATTCAACAACTTTAGCGATTATTGCTTTTGAATCTTTTTCAATTGGTACAGATTGTGGTACCTTGGTAACGCTTACGTCTTCAGTGGGTACAGACCGTTTAGAAATACTTCTCTTATCTGATACACTTTTCTCATTTCTTCGTTTTGGTAGAGCGATTTCTGTTATACCAACATACCAATTGCCAGTAAACTTACACATACTCGGTAATATATTTTCGGAAGATGCTAGTGTATTGTCAGGGTAAATGTTGAGGAAACTGTTACTTAAAAGGCACACGTAGAAGTCTGCATCTTTTATGTTAATAGGCATTTCTAGATTCTGTCCCAATTCAGGCTTCTTGCACTGAAACTAGGCTCGGTCCTTAATCTTAACCGCTCACTTTGTCGCGAAGACTTCCTTATGGGAGAGTCAGCCTCATATTGATTAGGGTTTAGCCGCGAAGGTGTTAATATAGACTGCCTGTCTGAGATTGGACCTAAATTAGTCACTATACCTCTATCATTTCTTTCATCTAAATCAGTGAATACATCATTCAGCTCGTCCATACTCGTATCCATCGGGATTGTATACTGTGTCATTCCATCATCACTAGTTATTACTTTACACCCTTTTTCAATTTCTCGAAATGAATCGCCCATACTTTTTCTTATTTTGGGAGCAGGTTACAGACTTTTTGCAATCCCACTTGCTGATAATCGTCGCTTTACAGCTGTAGGCAATTCTTGCTTTAGTGGTGTCATTTCGTTTACCTATTCAAATATCTCTTCCACCCGTGAGGATGAAGTTTGTGTGGGCTTCTCATTTTTAATCACAAATCTCATCTGAGTGGTGTTGTCGCGTAAATTTTTAAAATTTTATCCATCATATGGTCTTTCGAAGAAACATTTTCAGCTTTCATTTCCATAAATGATTGTTTTGTTCGCCTTGCATTTAAAAATTTCATAAGCAAATTCCTATACTGATACCATTTTGCTTTATCATTAAGATTTTTAGTGTTCAATATTTTACTCATGCGTTTGTCAAACAAACTGTGTGCAGAAGAGCTTTCGATTGTGTCTTTTAAGCGTGCATATACTTCCGGAGATAGTAGAAGCATTTTGTTAAGACTGTTATTTCTATGCATATTTTTCAATCAAAGAACCTTTCACACCTGTAAGTACACTTCCTAATAAAACAGGTAAAAAGCCATCTTGCTGCACTAACACTTTACGTTGCCGTGTCACAGATTTTCTTGCATCGCATACCCTTTTATATTTACACAACCGTGTGAAACTTCTTCCTGATGGCCTATGATTACCCTTCAGTATGTTGTATGTAATTTCACAGAGAGTTTTTATTACTTCAGGTTTCACCCTTTTCAGTGTAGCCTTTCTGAAACACGAACTTGCTTTTTTAAGAACATACAACATATGCTTGTTGTCCTTCAATCGTTTCATTCTTGACACCATTGTTTTCCTGCAAACTATGTAGGGGGCAATAACAAGTTAAAAACTTTGTATTAAATATATCTGTGCGGAACCTTAATGTATCATTGATATCCTGTGTTAGGTCTATTAGCAAATAGCTATGAGGTTGATAAGTAATTTTTTTATATATTCTCATGAGCTCCGTACTATTTTCAGGATATATCTGTTTAGCGAAGTGCTGAAATTGACTCTTTTCTCGCGGATTCTTGAAACAAATCAGGTATTTACAATTAAGTGAAATGTCACGACAAAATTTACCCTGATGAAATACATCCTGAGTCACCAAGATAACAAAAAGATTACGATGATGGGAGCCTTTTGTAAACGGCTCGCACACCTGCCTTGAAAATGCATTTAACATCATATCGTCCGATACAATTAGTATCGGTTCATTTGCAGTATTAGGGAATTCTTCAGGAATTGAATTTAAAAATTCAATATTCTTAATAGGTTTGTGTACTGCTATAGCATGCTGTTCGGCAATACACCATATTACCTTTTTTATTTGCGCTTGAATCATCGTCTGGTTTGCAAGAAGATTTTCTATAAAAGTCGTTTTGGCAAACCCAGACGGGCCTGCAATCATCACAGTGAACGGGTGTTTACAGTGTAGCATATTTTTGACGAAATTGTACGTAAATATAATGGTGTAAAGAATATTTATATCTTTTTGAGTATGATGAGTAGACGACACGATTTGCACGTGGAAGGGTCACCATTAGAGGTATAGATGATTTGTGGCAAGCAGATTTAGTTGATATGACTGCCTTCTCATCTGAAAATCATGGAACAAAGTTTCTTTTAACTGTAATTGACACATTCTCTAAATATGCGTGGGCTCTACCTATTAAAAATAAAAGTGCAGGTGTAGTAGCAAAGGCTGCGGAATCAATTCTTAACCAGAGGTGCATCCCCCGAAACCTACAAACAGACGCCGGCAAGGAATTTTTTACCGAGGTATTTCGCAAGCTGATGAAATATTATGAAATAAACCATTACTCCACATTCAGCTCATTGAAAGCATCCATTGTTGAGAGGTTTAATCGAACGTTAAAAAATCTTATGTGGAAAGAATTCAGTATGAAGGGTAATTACCGTTGAATTGATATTTTACCAAGATAAGTACAATAGAACCAAGCATCACACTATTAAAATGAGACCTATAGATGTAAATACATCTAACGAAGTTCATTTACTTGCAACTTTGCATAGGAAAGTTAAGGTTGTTTCTAAACCTAAATATAAAATCGGTGATTATGTTCGCATAACCAAGTACAAGCACGTCTTTGAAAAAGGCTACACCCCGAATTGGTCAACAGAGATATTCAAGATAAGGGTCGTAAAAAATACACAACCATGAACATATATCCGTGAGGATTATCAAGGAAACACTATTCAAGGCGGTTTTTATGAGTTAGAATTATCAAAGGTAAAGCACCCTGATGTTTACCTCGTCGAGAAAATTTAACAAGAGAAAAATCGTGTTCTTGTAAAATGGCTAGGTTTTTCTTCAGCGCATAATTCATGGATCGATATAAAAGATATAGTGTGAAACCTTGCTAAAAGTCTGTTCCAGTCTGTTAAAATGGAAAACAATGTTAAATTCACCGATATAGCTTGCATTAGATGCATGATAGCCTGGAACTATACGTATCGCATGAGTCGTAAAGGGGAGTGGGAAATACATGCTCGTGACAGAGTTAGGTTTCACCAGCGTATTTCACAACTAAATGAAATTATAGCCCCTGTTCTTTCTAAAAAATTCAGACAGAAAATGTTTAATGAGAGGTTTTTGCATTTAACATAGTCAGTTTAGAAACAACCTTTAGATAAACAAGATGTCTTGCACGGCAGAACTACGTAGATTTGAAGATTTTGTTGCGGCTTACGAGGATGTACTTCTGGATGAACATCGTGAGAAGCTGTTAAAGGATATCAACACACTAAAGCTGTATTCGACGATACCGTATGGCACATCAATTCACGGATCACATTCCAAATCCTGCCCCTGGTTTTCTGACAACGCCGATTCCGGACCAGATACCTGTGAATACTGCCATGTGGAAAAAATCTCCGGCAGAATTAGAAAATTAATATGTTTATTTAAGTAAAATTATAAATTGCATTCGAACCAGTCTTTTATTTCTTCTTACACTGATGTGAAATGGAAAAATGTGAAAAAGAAGTAAAACAATGCTGTATAGCAAAAGCGACTCTTTATTCAAATTCTTCGTTGTTATGCTGAACAAATTTTATTTTTAAATATCCACCTCTAGCGTCATCTTTACCTTCGAAAATCAGATAGTTTTCCGCAATATCGTTAAGATCCTCAATTTGACGCTGTTTTTTTATTTTCTCTGAGAATCTTGGTGGAAGAAAACAAAAGGTTCCATTGGTTAGGTGTACGGTGAGGCGTGATCCATATTGCGTGTTGACCAAACGAAAACATTTGACCGTATATTTCTTTCCATGTTCCAAAGCAACAAGTGCTACGTGTTGATCCGGACTGTACTCGCATACATTGTTCAACACTTCTACAGTTTTCTGGAAAAAAGAACAAAGGATTAAAAGGAAACATTACCAGTATGTTTGTAATATTATTACTCACCATATTTTTCGTGTCCCAACTTCTTCCAAAAGACTTCAAAAACTTCTGCCTGATAATTGACTGCAACCCTTCACTTTTCTACTGTCTACGTGCACATAGGGTAAAACGGGTGAGTAATTGCAAACTCAATAGCAGATGTTTCCACACGAGCTAATTATATTCATCCTCAGATAATTTCAATATACAGAACGAATACGCAATCCGCAACACAAAAGCATTCAACCATCAGCCTTAACCTTCACCTATACCACACGTGTAAAGTAATTAAATATGCACTGCTTAAAACACATTTTTCCCGCAGACATTAATTACATTCACCCTCAGTTCAATATACAGGTCTTTTCATGTCCAGCGATTCTTGCCTTAAGCTTACCAAGCAGGCGTAAGCAACCATAAAACATCTTCTAATTGGCATACACACAGTTTAATTATGTATTACACCATTTCACATCATTCCATTTCATCTGAATTCAACTCAAGACGCGTAACATTCGACAACAACTCCACAAACGGCCGTTTAGGATCCTCCCGACGCGACGTCATCTATAGTGAATATCTTCCATTTCAGTTTAAGATGCAGGTGGTATTGAAATCTTTCCAATAATATTTCTTTTTTCGCAAGTCTGTTGGTTCGTAAGCGAGTTAATTAATATGCACCCAATTGCAACACGGTCAATGCGACGTCACGATAAACCTTGGGGGAATCCCTTTAATTACAATAAACATGTATGTGATCTTCCTCTCTACCATCATTCGCTCGCCTTCAAAAAAGACTTGAGATATTTTTTACCACCTGTTTGAAAACATCTCAACGTATATGTGCATGAAATTAATTGATATGTGACCGATCGAAATTTTCATTCCATGCAGATACACGAATATGCACCCATTGATGATACGATCGAATCACTATGAATGGCTATTACCATTAAAATTTCACACTTCTTTTCACCCTTCGTTCGCACAAATAAGTACAGCAATACGGCGTATTGAAATCAATGGGTTCGTATTACATTAAGCTAAATTTTCTACAGAGTCACAGAAAATGTACGTGCAAGGCTTTACCCTGTACCCATCATTCGTTGTCTTAAACAGGTGCTTCATACATTCACTTGAAGGAAAACTTGAATTAACATGCTCGGTATCGCCAACGAACGAAATTCAAGTTGAATTCGCACATGAATGTACATTTAGGTTCTTTCTGTCTGGTTTTCATGCGCTCCTGTTTCACCATTTTACAAAAATTGACTTTAGCAGCCTTTCTACCGTACTGTAAGCCTCCTAACAACCAACCAGTTATGCACACAACATCTCCCAACACATGATACATCTCACAAACCACAGCTACAGCCAAAACATCTGACCCTTTTTTCTACTACCTATGACTACCTGACGCACTCAACCGCAACACCCCGATCCTCTATAGCCTTCCATCAGCGTTCAAAATCATCTCCAACCACCTGATCCTCTACACCCTACCACGGCCTGATACAACCAAACAACCGCAACAACCCGATCCTCTATAGCCTTCTACCAATCACAACCACACACCTGATCCTCCACACCGTACCACCACCTCACGCAACCAACCAACCACAACACCCTTCTACCAACACAGCCCCAACCCAGACCCTCCATAGCCTTCTACCAACGCCACCAATCACCGCCACACCCAAGACCTAACCACTCTGATTCACCACCTCCCAAACAATCACCGCCACACACCTGATACAAAACCACAACCTCAGCACCCGTTCCTCCGTATACCCAAGACCAAGGCACTCTGATTCACCCCATCGCAGCCATACAAACCACTTGCTATTCTGATTGAAAAAGATTGAAAATGCCGTTCCCACCCATACGAAAACCGGTTCTGTACGTCACTTACTACTAACGCTGTCTGCGAATCTAACGTGTTTTGCAATTTGAGCGAGTTGTGATAGGATCCTGGAATGCATTCACATTACGTCTGTTGAGGTTGTGGTTTTGTATCAGGTGTGTGGCGGTGATTGTTTGGGAGGTGGTGAATCAGAGTGGTTAGGTCTTGCGCCGTAGGAAAACCTAGCCATTTTACAAAAGCTCGATTTTTAACCCTTTTCAAAATCTTCTCAACAAGGTGAACATCGGGATATTTCAACTTTAATAATTCTGCTTCATAGAAACCACCTTGTATGGTGTTATCTTGATAATCTTCAAGAGAGTTTGTCGGTGGTTGTGTTTTTCTCACTTCCTTTATAGTGAATATTTCAGTCGACCAGTTTGGTGTGTAGCGCCGTAGGAAAACCTAGCCATTTTACAAAAGCTCGATTTTTAACCCTTTTCAAAATCTTCTCAACAAGGTGAACATCGGGATATTTCAACTTTAATAATTCTGCTTCATAGAAACCACCTTGTATGGTGTTATCTTGATAATCTTCAAGAGAGTTTGTCGGTGGTTGTGTTTTTCTCACTTCCTTTATAGTGAATATTTCAGTCGACCAGTTTGGTGTGTAGCGCTTTTCAAACACATGCTTGTACTTACTTATTCGTACATGATTTCCAATTTTAAATTTAGGCTTTGACACCACCTTAACTTCCTTATAAACAGTTGCAAGTAGATGTACTACATTTGTTACGTTATCATCTATGGGACGCATCCTGATTATGCGATGTTTTGTTTTGTTGTACTTGTCCGTCAACTTCTGTATAATGCTAATCCAATGATAATTCCCATTCATACTGAATTCTTTCCACATGATGCCCTTCAGAGTTCGGTTGATCCTCTCGACAATTGAAGTTTTAACGCGCTGAATGTAAAATAATGGTTTATTCCATAGTTTTTCATTATCCGATGAAATGTTTTATTGAAAAATTCTTTTCCATCATCTGTTTGTAAATTTCGGGGTATACGTCTCTGTTTGAGAACTGATTCCATAGCCTTAGCCACATCAATGGAATTTTTACTTTTGACGGGGAGAGCCCAAGTGTACTTGGAAAATGTATCAATTATCGTCAATAGAAATTTACAACCGCGATTTTCAGATGCATACGCACTCATATCAACCAGATTTGCCTGCCAAAGATCATCAATACCCATTATAACAACACGTCAACGTTTGAAGTTTTTTCGAGCAGTTCTATGGAGCTCATTAACAATTTGCCTTCTACTTATCTTGAAAAATTTTTAAATAAAAGTTTTGTAATGGCTTTTATAAGAAGTTCTTCGTTTCCAAACACAAAAAGATGCTGCACTTTAAACACCATTTTACAATGATGGTGGCAGGTCCGTCTGGCTGCCGGAAGACGACATTTATAGAAAATTTTCCTAGAAACAATGCAATGATTCAACCATCAGTGCAGAAAATTATTTGGTGTAACGCTGAACAGAGTGCTATACCACGGCAAGCGCCATTTGCGAATATCGAATATTGGAACTCTATTCTTGAGGAATTTCCAAATAGTCATGCTATTTAACCAATCCTAATTGTACTGGACGATACGATGCTAAATGCGTTTTCAAGACAAGTATATGAGTTGTTTACGAAAGGATCGCATCATCGTAACCTGTCTGTCGTTCTGGTGACTTAGAATGTTTTCCATCAAGGAAAATTTTGCCGAGATATTTCGCTAAACTTTAATTATCTTGTGCTTCAAGAACTCACGAGACAAGAGTCAATTTCATCATATCGCTAAACAGATATCCTGAAAACAGTCCGAAACTTATGAGAATATATTATTTCTTTACTCAACAACCTCAAAGCTATTTGCTAATAGACCTAACACAGGATATAAATGCCACCTTACGTTTTCGCACCGACATATTTAATACAACATTTGTAACGTGTTATTTTCCCCCAGATAGTTTGAAAAAAGACAATGATGTCACGAATGAGACGATTAAAGGACAACAAGCATATGATATATGTTCTTAAAATAGCTACCCCGTCTTTAAGAAAGGCTATACTGAAAACCGCCGATCCTGAAGTAATTAAAACTCTATGCTAAATCACACACAATACACTGAAAGGAAATCATTTGCCTAGAGGAAAAATATCCTCCCGGCTTTGTAAATATAAAAAGAGTATGCGTAAGCTAGCGGAGGCAATACGATCCGTTCCACGCTTTGAATAGAGAGAACCAAGGAAGCGAAATTGCTAAAGAGAATTGAAGCAATTAGCAACCATCGTAGAGCGAGACAGAAAACCACACTAGTTTAAGCATTTTGTAAACAAAAGGACGCAGTGCCGTAAGAAAGAATCTTTTTTCAAATGGATATTTTTCGAAAAGTTATATAACGTTAAAAAGTCTTGATGAAGCAAGATTTTACAATATTATATGATTCAACAAAACATTTATTTTACTATTATACATACAAAAAACAATACCGCTTATACCAATGAAAGTCAAAGTAAAACCTAATTAAATCTAACATTCACATTTCCTTAAAATGAACTAAATTATTATACTTATTTCCAATGGACAGCTTTCGTGTGGAGGTCTTAAATATGAAATAAAATCGGGTATTAGTGTAAGTTTTCACAATGCACTCGATCAAACAGTTATAATGGCTATGCTCTTGTAAATGGTCAGCATATTCCTCAAATGAAATTTTTCACAAGAGCTCTTCCCGGATCCCTTTCTTGATAGCTAAGGTCGCTATTTTGTTGGTTATGTTCCCTTGAATCAAAATATGTTGCCTTATTATCTTCTCAGCTGTACTGCAAATTTTAATAACGCTCTGAGAAGGAGATAACAAAACTCCCTTGGTTTCATAGGTCATCAACGAAAATGGATTGAAGCGGGGTTGCAAGGCAGACAAACATTCTTGGCAATGTAATTGTTTATTAAGCTTATAAACAACAAACCCAGCTTTATACTCTACAACATGTTCAGAATATAAAGATAATGCGTCGGGCGCAAAAATGTGAATATTTTCACAAATAATGTCACCATCACTTGTGTCTTCGGGAGAGCCCTCAAATTTTTTTTTTCATGCAGGATTCGTCTCCTCCAATTATTTTCATCCATTTGAAAGCCCGAGTTGGGGACGTTGGGAACTTGAAATGATATACAAAATGTTTAATGCCCCGCTTCATTCTAGCGCTGCATCGACTCTGGACTGCTGAGCAGCACATGATTCGGTCTTGACAATTAAATTGACCTAAATGTACAACCAATTGCTTAGCATCGGGCGTGAATTTTTCAATGAAAACATTGATTATATGCAGATAAGTTGTGTTATATCCATAAAACTGACTTTTAGCTACTGACCAGAAAAATGAAACGCGACAAGATTTGCTTCCCAGCAAAGATTTGAAGCCCTGACAACAGCAACGCATTTTTGAAATTTACACAGATAATTTTCACAATTTCACTACTTAATCATTTAAACGATTTATAGTACAGCCCTTTTTCTCAATTACACTACACTTTTTCACTTAATGTTTTAATTCCATCGACTATTTTGCGAATTTACACGATGCGCCAAAAATTATCATACGTGCAACATCGAAGACAAAACGAGCAAAAGTACAATGCACCAATCGCGAAACCGAGCGATGTCGTCATCCTAATTTCGGATTGGCTGGACGGCGATGCAGTGTGAGTGCTTTTTGAAATTTAGTTTGACCACAGCATAGCATCCGTGAAGAGCTTTTCAAGTATTATGCACCTTGCTGTGTGAGTAGTAAGCAGTATTGGTGCAATGTTTGGGTTGCGGGGCAAGCAAGGGGGAACGTGGATTGATTATCGCTCTCTTCGGTAAATAAGTTGCGTATGTAGTGAAAATACTACACCGCCGCTTATGGGGCAGCAAAGGCCATTTAGGTTCCTTATTCTCTCTATTCAAAGGTTCCACGCCAACGTAAAGTGTTGATTCAACAAGGCAGATTCTTACCCGTATTGCTAGCAAGTGTTCTTTCAGGTGTGATTGGATCTTTAATTGAAAAATATGCATAGAAATAGCAGTCTTAATAAAATGCTTCTATTACCCCCGGAAGTATTTGAACGTTTAAAGGGTACAGTTAAGAGCGCTAGTACACAGACACTGTTTGACAAAACCATGAGTAAGATACTGAACAATAAGCGCCAAAATGATGAAGCAAAATGTTATCAGTACCGGAATGTGCTAATATAATTTTTAAATGCAAAACAAAGAAAAAAATCATTTATGGAGACGAAAGCTGAAAATCTTTCATCGAAAGCCGCATGGATAGTCAGAAATATAAGAATTTGCGTGAAAACAGCCCATAGACGAGGTTCCTATTTAAAAACGAAAGACCCACACAAACTTCGCCTCCACGACCGGAGGAGATATTCGAGTCGATAAACGAAATAACACCAATGAAGCAAGAATTGCCTGCTGCTTTTAAGCAACGATCAGCAAGTGGAATAGCAAAAAGTCTTAAACCTGCTTCCAAAATAAGGAAGAGTGTGGGTGATTCATTTGAAGTAACCAGCAAAGACTACAAGATATTAACCGGCAATGATGTTATAACGCAGTATACAATTCCAGCGGATATGAGTGTGGATGAACTGGATGACGTTTTCACTGATTTAGATGCAGTAGATGATAGAGGTGCTGTAGCATCAGATTTCGATGAAGTAGGTCGAAAGTCGGGCAAGCAATCTATATAAAGACCCTCTCGTCTAAACCATGATCAATTTGAGGCTGACATTCAGACAAGAAAGCCTGCTCAGCAAAGTGAGCGGTTGAGATTGACGACCGACTTTAGTTCCAGAGTTAAAAACCTGATTTGGGACAGAATTTAAAAAATGTCTATACATATAATAGATGACGAGTTCTACGTGTGTCTCTTAAGCAACAGTTCCCTAGGCATTTACCGTGACAATACGCTATCATCTTTCGAAAATATATTACCGAGTGAGAGAGGAGATCGCTTTCTCAAAATGTAAAAAAGAGAAAAGCGAATCAGGTAGCCGCGAAATTTCTAAACGTTCTATACTATCTGAAGATGTAAGCGTTACCATAGCATCACAATCTTTACCACTTCAAAAATTACCAAAAGCAATAGTCGCTAAAGTTATTGGATTGGGAAAGTATCATGTTAGTTTTAGATGGGATGCTAATGATTTGCAAAAGTTATGTTACAAGGCAAATAATATGAACTTTTCATCATTTCTTTCGTAATTTTTTTTAGCAATTAGACCTACCTATTATAACTATTACCTGGCCAAAATTAAACAAATAATTTACGATCGTATTGAAGAAGATAGAGATGGAAAGGTGATCTCAAACATAAGAAGTATTATAGAATAAAGAGATTTTTGCATACATATTTATCAGTCCGGTAAAATTGCTGAGAAAGTTTATTTAAAGTCAGATGCAAAATTTGAATCATTCCGAGTGCTTATAGACTACATAGGTGGACATATACCACAAAACAAACGAAATCACAATGAATGATTACAGATGGTTGATCAATATATTTATCCGTCAAATAGTTTAAGGAAGAAGCGGGTATTCAAGCTGCCACCCATACATTTCATCTGAAAGATTATGGCGTTAAACCAAATGTAGAGCGGCCTATAGCGTCACTGATTAACATAACAGATTTTATAGCCTTGTTACTAAGCGTAATTGAATTAAGTTACGAAGAGCTACTTGAAAAAGAAAAACCATTGGGAGCCACAACATATCAGTAACGAAAGCAGGTGTTTAACAAAATTGCGTCGGCAATTCGAGGATCTATATCCACCACCGCTTAAGAGTCCGGCACTGAAATATTACCCAAGGCGTGGGTTAAAACTGATTTTCACACCATCATTAACATACCCTACAAAAGAGCCGATGGTTCAAATGCTACAACTCCAGTTCCAACAGAAGTGGATAAAACCGATGATATTGCTGGCTTATTTATCGACGCATTCCTGAAGACACGCGTTGAGAAACGCGACCCTGAAACAATCGATGCAACAATAAAAGAGTCGTTTGATAAATCAATAATGCTGGACAGTATAAATCAGCTGGAAAAATCATTGTCTATACCTGAAAAAAGAACACATTGTGACACGCCCTCTAAAGCTATCGGTGATTGTGAAGGAAACAATTTGATATATGTTTATACGGATATTAATCAACCCAGAATAACTGGAAGTAAACTGGTAAGAAATCTACGAGCAATCCCCTTGGAAGGCTGTGATAGGGTGTTTAGATTCGATCATGTGGAGTACTGTCCATTGGAGAAAACTTTTATTAATAGTATCTCAATCAAAATTACAGACCATCATGGCGAGCTAGTCAACTTTGAATGCTTCATTTCGAACGAAGGTAAGAATCTATAAATATTCGCAAGTTCGAAATAACAACATAGTTTTGATACAGGATTTAACACACCTCTATGCTTATGAGATGAATTCACACTACGCACGCTACTCCCTTGGCCAGAGTGGGGGAAAATAATCTGACATTGGAGAATTGTATCGATCGCCACTTGTTTACCAGCCAATTCAAAACAATATTCTGAAGAGCGAAGAGGTTGATTACAAACCTATGGCATCACTAGACAATGCTTCTGTGTTGGAATCTGTCTCACTCGGCCATGGAGATACATATCGTGACTTATCCAGCATTTACTTACGGCTTAAAGTGCAGCTGAATAAATTTAAAAATAGCAAGGAAGAACTGTTCACGGGAAAGGAGAAACTTAAGAAAGCTGATGAGGGTGAAGTTTTAGCTGACCCCGTTGGTGTAGCAAACGACCTCATGCATTCACTTTTAAGACAATGCACTGTACAATTGGATGGTAAGAATATAGCTCAGACAGACAACAATTACCACTATCGCGCCTATATTGAAAAATTGCTGAACTACGGTAAAGACGCTGCATCAACACATCTCAAATCAGCCGGGTGGTATCTAGATCAGAATGAGATGGAGATGATTGAAGACTCAAGACCTGGCGGTGGTCACACTGAAATAAATGAGGGCTATCTTAAAAGGTCTGCAATGGTGGAAACGAGTAACGTCGTTGTTCAAGGGGATTGGAATCAATTATTTTGATAAAGGTCATCAGATATCCAAGAAATTCTTTGATGATGGCTGTTTTCTGCTAGCATTTGATTTAACAGCAGACAGCTCATACGATTCGGGATCCGCTAGTTTGTTAAACCAAGGTGTGGTAAGGATCCAGGGAAGATTCAGAGAAGCTTTAAAGAAAAGTGTCACCTGTATCATTTACGCGGAATATGATGGAAGGCTTGAAATTGACAAAAGTTGGAATGTATTTACAAGTTTTTAAAAAAGCTATTTATATTGCAATAACATTCAAATTTGGATAGTATTTAGTCTAGTACACAGCAGAAGTCATGGCACATTGCCTTGAAAATGTTGAATACTTCACAGAAGGTCACTTAACCTTTTTTAAGAAAATATCGCTGACTGGGTTCACATCACAGAACAAACTTTACTCGAAAGAAATTACGTATAAATATCCTACCACCTTGACTATAGCTACAGATCAGACAGGCGTATTTGGAAACTTGGAACTCAAGCGACTCGATGAGGATCTTATCAGATCTTTGGGAAAGTTTTCAACAGTGTTTGTGAACGGAGAATCGACAAAAGAATTCCCGCAAAGCTACGTGATATCACATGCTAAGGTTGTTAACCTTGAAAACATATTCCCGAAAGGACAGGAATGAACACAATAGAGATCATCAACGCGTTAAGAAGTAATATCATAACAAAAAGGTTTTTTCAAGATATATATATATCCTTGCGATCGTTTACTTCGGAAAATCAGAAAACCGGCATGCGTCATAGCCAATACAGATCCGTCCCAAAAGAGCGGTGTTCATTGGGTAGCATTCTACTTCCCAAAAAAAGGACCAGCTGAATATGTTGACTCGTTCGGTAAATACCCTACTAACAAGTACTTCAAAAAATTCCTTCGGCTCAATGGTAAAGCATTTGTAAATAATAAGCAGAGGTAGCAGAGTGCATTCTCGACCACGTGCGGGCAGTATTGCTGTGTATTTATTGTTCTTTATTTTCGTTGTAGTGGTAGAAGCTTCAAAAGATTTCTGAGCCGGTTCTCTACTACAAACTATGACATCAATGTTGATGAAATAGTTAATTTATTCTGGAGAATATATTCGAGGGTCTCTTCGCAAAGTGTAGGGGAGTGTTGCAACCAGTCCTATAGACAGGAGACATGCGCTTTAAAAGCAGCGTGAGCTCTGTATAAAGGGATCGGCCAGAAACCCCTGACTTTCAGTTTTACTTTAACAACCTTTCGGGCAGTATGACATCATCTATTCGAAAAATCGTGGATATTGCAAAACCGCAGCGATCGAACAAAAGGAGCAAACCTGGAGGCACAGCTGAATTAATAACTAAAAGATCTTGCAGTCAGAAAAGATCCGAGTTTCCTGGTGAAGATGTGCTACTGAACTACACCTACTATCTGGATGGATGTCAAAACCTGAAAGTTGCGTTGGGCTTCGATCCACTCACATTTGAGGTTAAAATAATATTCAGTTATCCTGGACGTTTCCCTGTATCAACTAACTACCTAGAGTGGACTTTATTGTATATTTATCTGATCAAGATGAAGCAAGAAAATATTGAAACTGTCAAAGCAACACAAGCTGATTTAAAAAAGGAGTACATCATACCAGTCGATCAAGGTAGTATCCGGCTTACACCCCAGAACCTTTTGAATTTGTTCGAGAAGATGGAATTCTTCAATATTATTATGTACCACAACAACAACGCAACCGAGAGTGTGAGAGAGTATTTCAAACAGTATACAACTAGATGTAAGGCTAAAGATGTATTAAAACTATCGAGTGATGACTTTTTTATACCCTCACGTGATTCATATGTGCACATAAACTATTCTTGACCCTTTGATGAGATTCCATGGTTTTGTAGTCCTCAAATTATGTATAATATAACGATTGGTTAATAAAAATATTAAACAACAACACATTTTCATCTTTTACTCAACATGTTTCATTTATTAGCATATATAAGTATATGTTTACACAATTTTGCACTGCACATCGCTTGGACTGTGTCCCCTCGTGAATTTCGCAATATGTGTGAATCTTTCTCAGTTCGCAAAGTTTTGGTAATTGTAAATGGATTATATCTGTTGATGGTAGATATTTTTTCACAAACTTCTCTTTCATTTCACCTTTTACATAAATCGTCGATGTAGCATATTTTTCAAATATATCTGGTAGACTGGTGTAATTGATATTGTCATCATCCCAGTGCAAACTGTTAATGTTATCCAAGTCAAAGTCGTTCTGTTTGTAGCCCTTAAAAGATAACTCCTGGATACGGTGGTGAAAGATGATACATTGATGGTATAAGTGATCCGAATCGTAGGACAGCAAGCTCTTTCGCAAAATATTGCCCGATATTTCCACACACAAACTGGATATCTAGAATAATATGTGCCATATCTGATGGTTGCAAGACTTGTAATGGAATGAGAAAAAAATGTTTAGAGTACTGGTACTTATATTTTATTCCATCAACTATTCGAATTTCATCATATGATCTAAAAGTAATTGCTTAATTTCATAACAAGACAAACATCACTAAATACTTATTCACATGATATGAATATCTAAACTATAAAATGCATATATAAAATTTAATTCAATAAAAATGGATAATATATATTCTCTTTACAAAACTTTTAAATGTTATCATAATTGTTTGGTCTGCATCTTTTAAAACCATAAAGATAAGAGAAATATTCATCCGATACAACACTTTTATCAAGAGTAAATCTCAGGATTTTTTTTCCGGGTTCTGACACAACAACACCTGGAGGCTTTCGCTTGATTTTAGGTTCGGTCGTCACATGTACGCCATCAGATAAATCATCCTCCAAAACTAAAGATTTTAAACATTCAAAATTTACAACTATTGATATATATGTCTTAGGGCCTGTACTCACATATTCCGATATATAAGCATCAGAACCATAGCATGCCACCTCATTGGTCAGATCACCCAGGAGGTCAGAGATCGGAAAATTTATTGGTTTGTCTTTACTATCCACAAATATGGCACTGTCTGTATCACAGTAGAGAATCGATGAACCCAGTTTTTCCAATAGTTCGTATAATTTAATTCTAGCTAGTGCCGTTGTATAAGCTGCGATAGGTATGTTTGCATGTGGTATAGTTCTCAGATTTTTCTCTACATATTTCCATGTAACCCACATGCTATCATTATCAACAGGGTAAATTGAACAAATTTCTACACCTGGTGATTGGAGAAGCTCACAAAATTGTTTGAGTTTAAACGAAGTTTGGCAATATTACGCCGACCAGAATTTTTTCGAATTTGGTTTTTATCAAGAATAAAACATTCCTGCTTTTCGTATGATTCAATAAAACTATCTTTAAGCTCATCTGTTATATATTCATTACCCCAGCCACTAGCCATTTGTTTAATTTTCAAAAAATTATTAACATATTCAGTAAACAATCCGCCAGTCTTTGCATTAGGGTTGTACACTGTGTGTCAGTGGCGAGGCGTTCATATAAGCCGATTCTCATCGGCTTCCCTTTCCAAATATGTTCCAAAAATGTCACTTCAGTTTTATAAGGGAATAAAGTGTTTATTTACTTGCATGCATCACTGTAAACATGCACGATCGTTCCACTTGATCTCAGTGTTTATTTCACCATACTCCATTCTCTTCATTCTACACATCCTCATAGTTCTATAATAGCCAGCAAAGCGGTCAACATCTGTAAGAGTTGCAGCAAAGCTTTCCGAGTCTCGAATTCATCAATAATTTAAGGTGCCGTGGGCATTCAACTCCCGTTTGGTGGAATGGCAGCACGGTTTTCCTCAATAGGATATGGAAACAAATCAAAAAGCCGGTAGCGTTCTCGGCTTGGGAATCAGCTGTGAAAATTGATGCTAGAAAATCATCGGGTTATCCACAGTAATTTTTCACCCCTCGCCACTGCTGTGTATTCATATTTCCATACTTCATATTATTTCATGACTTTGTACCCTCTTTTCACAGCTAAGGCTTTTTCAGAAATTACCCATGTACCTGAGAGTTTTCGCTCATCATCTGAATGATCACAACTTGAAACTTTATTCTTCTCGGCACATAGTTTACAGAGTGTGAAATACAATATATTGTTGTTTTTCAAGGGTAACACGGGAATGAGAAGGTTATTGGGAGCAATTACATCGCATTCAATGAAACCATGCATTGAAATAATTTCATGTATAGGAGGTATATTGTTATTTCAAAATATCTCAGGATGCTTTATGGGGTACGGTGCGTATTTGTTGTTTGTTGTTACATACTGATAAAGTCGAAATAATGTATTATCTCTCCCTATTTTGCTTTATGGTATAACTTGAATACCTCAGTACGACCTCCAAATAGAGGATCCCGCACACATAGTGAAGGCATGATATCACTAAAATATTCCCGCAGTTTTTCATTTAAATCCCAGTCTTTATTCAGTTCTTTTTTAAATTCACATTCCCGCGAATATACCAGATTATATCCATTTCTCCTTATCGCCTCGATACGTATTTGCGTGCTTTGATATCTTTGATATAATGTTTCTAAGCCCATTTTATTTTCAGTCGTTTTTTGAAATTTAAAGCAACCTCTAAAACCGTGATAATAACAGCCAAAGAACTCAAAGACAGTATTTGATTCTTTATGAAGGCCTTCGACATAGAATCCACACTTATCCAACTTTAACTCACCATTGTTGTTTGCGGTGGTTACCAAGCCGTTAGTTTGTGAATTTTTCCAAGTCAGCCACTTACAAGAAATTACGGAATGTGTTTTACTTTTAAAATAGCCTCTTTTAGGTATTACGCCTAAGATATTTTTTTTTAGATATTTTTTCCGAAAAACTAGCATACATGTTGATGCAATTGTGGGACTTTCTATTAAGGGGCTCACGTCGGTCATTTAAATAAATTCATCCATAAACCTTATACATCCTCGTCGTAAAATATCAACATCATTTACACAATATCGGAACAACTCATTTCTATTATTGAAAATATCTTGTGTTTTTGTATTGTGCCAATTTAAAAAGGCCATCCTTTCTTTAGGCTTCATTGTATTGCAACCGTTTATTTCTGGTGGTGGGTATTTACCGATATAATTTATATTCTCCTTCGTATTGAAATAATAAGGATAGTAACCTTTAGCACTCTCTTCAATATCGAAAACTTGTGGAAACTTAGAAAGTGCAAACGGCAGGAAATTTAAAGAGTCAACGAATGAAACTTGTTCACATGTTAACTTCATAATTTTGACTCCATTCATTAAAGGTTAAATATTTTTTTTCTTCTAGTTAATAACTCCGAAATCAAGAAATGACCATCATAGCCTTGTAAATTATGTGCATAACAATATACGTTGCTCACATAAGGTTTCCTTATTAAACAATAGTCTAGAAACCTTTGCACAACACAGGATTGATCACTTTTTTCAAATATATTATGTCTGACACCACATGTATCACATGGTTGTTTAATATCTTTATCTTGATAACAAATGTGACAAACATGTTGTGCTACAATTAGATTTGCAACATGTCTAAAAGTTGAACAGCCATCTCCATGTTTGAGTCCTTTTCTGTATGTAAAATTTATAAATTTTGTGCAAAGTACACATATTTTAAAAGTGTCACATACAGTTTTTCCTCTGATTTTTTTTATCTAGATGGTTAGCGAAACATAACGGCCCTCTAAACCCACGATTACACTCGCTACAGTCAATCATCTGTGATACATACACGCAGGTTGGGAATGTGATACAGTACGCACATTTCATTTCACATTTTTGAAACGAATGATTTGAAACTTTAACGCAATAGATACAAATATAACTTCTGGAAAACAATCCGGTGACCGATTTTATGACGTAAAAATGTTTTGTACTCTCGAAGTAGAAGAGGTAAATTTTTAGCTGTTATATCCTGTAGCGTAATTTTAAAAAGGATGGAATTCGGATCTCGAATATTATCGAAAACAACAATTTGATACCCACATAAGTATTTTTGAAATTTATAAAGAGGATGTTGAATCCATTCTCACTGATTACCACTTTGGCATTTGTACACAATTGATCAGCCTTCAAATCCAAAGATTGTAAAATGACTGAATTAGTAACACGACTTATATTACCCTCAACCATTTCCATTGCGTAACAAATTCACCTTGTTAAACATGAAAGATCAGCAGCTTTAGTGGTTTTACGCGCATCCACTAATACTTTTTTCCTTTTTAAAAGTTCATCATTATACGCCTTCTACCGAAAGGAATGTTTACGACATGGAACTGAATGATATCATCCGAAAGAAATGTAGTGTTTGATTGATTGACATTTGCTAAAAGACCCATTATGTAATTCCCAATAATTTCCTGAACAGGTATTAAACTCGACCATATGGGTTTAACGTGTGGTGATTTTGGGAGTGTTATTTTAAAGCTCATTTTACACTCCGAATTTGCGTTACCAAGAATGTCTGCAATTATCCTATCAAATATTTTTTTTAAAGCACTTAAAGGATCAACACCTATATTGGTGATGTCCTTTATCTGAAAACTTAAGGTGACACCTGTGCCGTTAAATTTTTTAAATTGCTTCTCTTTTCTGGAAATTATTTGAAACGATCTTGATATATCGCTTAAGCCACCCCCTTGTTGATTACCTTCACCGACACATTCTTGTTGAACATCGTTAGAGCTGGAGGAGTTTTCATTAATCACCAAAAGATTAAATGTTTCGTTTAGCAAACCATTTGGAAACGACAGGTGATATAGCCTAGAAAACTCTATCAACTGTAGTAAAAACCTGTATTTCTCATCTAATGTCGGATAAATATTTCCACCCCTAAATTTATTTGATGTATTCCTCAACCAGGTAATACAATCTTCAAAACTAAATGCTTACGCAATTTTAAAACCTTTAGTTATATTTATATTCACTTATCTCTCTATTTTACGGTATTAAAACTAATACACTATTTTAAACTATTTAACACTTTTATGAAACTAATTTTATCCGCTCCAGTTGTTAGCGGTATTATTCTGTGAAGCTCAGCCCTCTGCACATGCAACTTCACCTGACGTCCACCACGCTTTTTTGGGGGGGGACTGCGTTGACGTAGGTTCAGGCACGAATCTTTTGCACTCCTACCGTCTTTGCAGCTCTTCAATCGTCAGAGGTTGAGGTCCAAGGAGGGGCAACGCATTCCTCACCTTTACGGGCTGTTGATTTCCGTCTGTTGCGGCTCCTGACGCAGCTTTTTCACGCTGCTCGGCTGCTGCAACCTCAGCCAAAACTTTTTACGGCCGTTGGAGATCTAGGGTCGCTGTGGTTTGGTTAACACGGCCGGTAGCACAGACTACATACATATGCTTGCAATTTGTACATTGTGCGGTGTGGAAAAATTTGTATAAAAATCCGTGGCTTGTACCATGGGTTATCATATATGGTCGGACTACATTCCGATAGGTTATCAGAGAGGTGAGTGTTTTTATTTTTAAGTTATTATTTTTTATATAATAAATTTTCTCTCGTTTTGCTTACAGCATTATAGTAAATTTTTGAAACTTTCGGCCCCACAAGGCCTATTTTGCAGCTGACGTAAGGATGTTTTGTGAAGAAATTCCACTACGACTGCGACGTATAACATTAGAGGAATATCGCAAGAGATATTCTTCTAACCAGATTACTATTGAAGTAATTTCACCACGGTTAACGACTGCCAGACAGGCAGCAGTCGCAGCATTTCCCCCGCATCGAGACACACCGTCTGACTCTGACCAAACCAGTTCCTAAAGCTTTTGAAAGCTACGATGCGGTCAACTGCCCAGCTGAGTGGGCATTGACCACCGACACGGAAAAACGGGACTGGACTTTTGGATAAATAGGATTGTGGGAGCAGCTGACGGGGTTTTTTTACGTCGATCAACGGTGGAAGCTGCGTTGGTTTTTGGACGTCGGTGTTTGGTTCAGTGCAAAGCTGCAGTTTTGCTTCACGTCGATCTTGTGGTTCGAGTGAGAAATTCGAAGATGAGCGACTCCAACCAACCCAACCCCACGACGTCGACCAGGACAACGAAGGAGGAAGAATTCGGCCGATAGGAGGAGTGGAGCGAAATTTAAAAGGACGGTTGACAACAAGCGGAGGAAGTCGGATAAGGACCAAATTGTAAGTGGATTTAAGAATATATAGATAGGAAAAGCTAGTTTTGGAATTGGATAGAATAAATAGTGCTTAATAAGGAACCGTATTAATTGTGAGAAGTGGTAGAGCGAACGTCGCGTCAGCTCCTCGTGTTTCGATCTTTGTTTCGAGAGGAAACTCCCTATTCGGTCGGTGGTTTTGGGTCATCACGGACCCTATTCCCGTTTCAGGGTTCGCGGACAGGGCAGTCCCAGCGCAGAAATGGGTGGCGCTGTTTTAAAAAATACATTTTCACACACCCCTCTCTACGGGTGAAGCCGGTTGGGATTGCCCAAACCGTGGCCAGGGTTGGCTGCGGTATAGTGGGAACGTTACGAAAAATTTCGCCGTAACAGTACATGTGTATGAAGTTAATTGGATACTTTTCGTAATGCATTAAAGTGAATATCAGAATTAAGAAGTGTGAATAGCTATTGCCATTAAAATTTCAATCTTCTTTTCATCCATCATACGCACAAATAACGTACAGTAACACGACGTATTGAAGATCATTGGGTTCGTAATACCTTAAGCTTATTTTGATACAGGGCCACAGAAAATGTGCGTGCAAGGCTTTACCCTGTCCCCATCATTCGTTGTCTTGAACAGACGCTACATATATTCACCGTGGCCAGAAGGTACAATTGCATTAATGTAGGAAGAAAAATATGCGCACACGGCATTTCATGAATATTTTACCGTCAGCCTTTCATGACGCCCTGGTAATCCATTTCACAAAAAATCAATGGATTCTCCTTTCGAACACACCCTACATTCCGAACAACCAACCAATTGGACCCACAGCATCGCTCAACGCCTCGCAAATCACACTCCTAATGTAACTACATGCACACACCTGTTCGCCATGCAACTCTAACAACACAAATCACCACTACACACCTGAACAAACCTCTACACCCTTCTACCAACCACGCTCAGCAGCCCCTCACAACACAACACAAATCACCGCGACACACCTGAGCAAACCTCTCCACCCTTCTACCAACACAAATCACCACATACCACCTGAAAACCCCAACCAACCAACCGCAACACCCCTCTTACAAAAAGCAAATCACCACCACCAGACAACCGTACACCAGACTTTAAATGGCACTGATTAACCACGTACACCAAGACCCAATCTGCATTGGTTGGAAGTGATTGAAAAAGAGGTTCCCATCCATACAAAAGCTGGTTCCAAGGTACGTCACTTACTACTTAGGCCCGTTCTTCAACCTGAACCGTTCACTTTGCCGAGCAGGCTTTCTTAAGGGGATGTCAGTCTCGAATTGAATCATTTTTATTTCACATTTTTAATTCCTACCAAAATGTGAACAAATTTAAATTTCATCGTTACACTGCCAAATAATCGCCATTGGCAGTAATAAAGTCCGAATTATTAATCCACCACTCACACTGTCTCTCTCGAGAGGTGAGAAACGCGTTTTCTTTGTTCTGGTCGTGGTGAGTCAGGTGATCGAGCGAGAATTTAGTTGGACAAATTTGCTGATTGCCATATATGGACATAATTGTAGAGAATGATCTGACTAGAGACCGAGAGTTGCGCGAGAGTGGCGGTAAAAGAGCTTTGGTGATCGGACGCAATGTTTTCAAGTTCAGTATTAAATACAAAAAGGAGTAAGTTACCATTAAACAAATGAACACTACTGAACCAACTAAGCTACGTATTACTAGTAAATATTCCGTATTCGAAAAGAACGTAGGAGTTACTTGTTGTAACGCTTTAACCTATGGCTTTTGTCCGGAAATGAAGTGGACTATATTTTGGGATCTTCTTTTGGCGGAAGGTTTCGCCACGCCGCTCGTGAGTAAGCGGGCAGTTTTGGATGTATATTTGGATGGCTCAAACAAAATTGAAAAAAGGCCGCGATGCAGCCCCTTGATCGAACAATACCTGCGAATGGAAACGAGGCTTCTCAACAGCGATGGAACTCTTCGGGAGACAGCCTCCGACATATTATCAACTCATTTTACTGCATCGCCTGTGATATTAGAGTTTGTATTGATGTTAGTCAGAACTTGAACATTAAGTAGTGATATTAGCATTTTTTATTGATGTAAGTCAGAACCTGAACGTTAAGTTCCATGGAAATATGTATACTATCAAGCGAAAATGGGTCGATAGGAACAGTTTTGTGTGCTTTAATTACGGTAACAAATTAAATGTATAAACGGCGTTGAAAACGAATTCGTTCCATCGGCCATACTTTAAGGTATTCTTGCAAAACATACTGCTCCCCTCCGCAGCGTGTGCCCGGTTTCTTCAGGTTGTGTTATTTTGATTAGTCCATGACTCGAAGAGCTAGCCGGTTCTTAAAAATTACACTCTATGACCGCCACTATGCGGCCATAGTTGTTGTGTGCTCCGCACGGGGCCTCCTCTCGACAGTCACCTTCCATTTTGCGTCCGAATCGGCGGGGAATGTGGAGGATGATTGGTTGGGAGGGAGGTGTGGTAGTGTGGGGCACGCAACAGGGTCTTAATATAGATTGCCTACCAGAATTTCGACCTACTTCATCGAAATCTGATGCCACAGCACCTTTATCATCTATTGTATTTAAATCAGTGAAAACTGGAATTGTATACTGCGTTATATCATCATCGTCGGTTATTATCTTATAGTCTTTGATGGTTCCTACAAATGAATCAGCTACACTTTTCCTTATTTTGGAAGCAGTTTTAAGACCTTTTTGCTATTTCACTTGCTGATAATCGTCGCTTAAAAGCAGCAGGCAATTCTTGCTTTGGTGGTCTTATTTCGTTTACCGATTCAAATATCTCTTCCGGTCATGGTGAAGTGAAGTTTGGGATGGGTATTTCATTTTAAATTGAAACCTCGTCTGTGTGCTGCTTACACGCAAATTCTTATATTTCTGACTATCTATGCGGTCTTTCGATGAAAGATTTTAGGCTTTCGTCCCTATAAAAGTATTTTCTCTTCGTTATGCATGTAAAAATTGCATTAGCACATCTCGGTACTGATACCATTTTGCTTCATCATTTTTTCGTACCATTGAAATGAGGCCTATAGATGTGTTAATACATGTAACGAAGTTCATTTACTGGCTTCGTTCATGGAAAAGCTAAGGTTGTTTCAAAGCGGAAATATCAAATCGGTAATCGTGTTCGCATAAGCAAGTACAAGCATGGCTTTGAAAAAGGCCACACGGCGAATTGGTCAACAGAGACATTCAAGATAAAAGAAGTGAGAAAGACCCAACCGTGAACATATATCCTTGAGGACCATTGAGGTAATACTATTCAAGGCGTTGTTACGTTCGCCACGCAACGTTGTGGACCCACAACCCATACGGGCAAAATTGGGGTCTGCCCTGTCCTTGAAGATCCCAAACCACCGTGCGGGTAAACGCCGTTCTTAAGGAAAATTGATGATGTTACGTTCGTCACTTCACCCGATCAAGCCAATTAATGAACTATTTTGTTATTAATGTGTTAGTATTGAATTATATTGTTATTCATGAATTATATTGTAGGAAGTAGAGGGGTGAATTATATGATAGGGAGTAGAAGTTGAATTATATAGATGTAGAGGAGATGTAGGATGTAAGGATATTAGATTAGATAACTAAGTAGGTAGTAAGTTTGTTATGGAGAGTGTTCCTGACAACGTCACAGACCCTGCAGATAAGTTGCCAGCAATGACGGCAACAAACACCGATCAACCAATCGCTGCAACAGATCCAAACACAGGCTCCGCCTGGTCTACCATGCGCCCAATGGAGTCCCCTATGCGCCAGTGATACCCACCACCATTAGCACTGGCAATTCATCATGGTTAACGAGTGCCACGAGTATTCCACCAGCACTCCAATCACGTCACTCAAGCAACAGCTGACGTGCGTTGAGAAAACCGGCCCCAAAGCTTTTGAAAGCTGCGATGAGGTCAGCTACCCAGCTGAGTGGACATTGACCACCGGACGCGGTAAAAACGGGACCAGGAGATCCCATATATAGGACCAAAGGTACAGCTGCCGCGGCTTTTTGCTTTTGGGTGCTGATCGAGTCTGGTGACGAAGTGCGGACGTACACAGTTGGAGAGTCGTGTGGATGCCGTTTTCTTATTCAACGAAGTCTTGCTTTTCGTGCTGATCGGCGTCTGGTGACGAAGTGTGGACGTACACAGTTGGAGAGTCGTGTGGAGGCCGTTTTCTGGTTCAAAGAAGTCCTTCTTTTCCTGTTGATCGGCATCCGGTGATGAAAGGGCATATGTGCACCATTGAAGAGTCGTTTGGAGGGCGTTTTTCCTATTCAACGAAGTTTCTCGAGCAGCTGGTATAGGAATAAGGAAAAACACAAAATTGTCATTAGATTAAGGTAAAGATAGGGCGAGTCAGGTTGTTTAAAGTAATATAGTGCATTGAAGTTAAATAAGATTTTGTGTGAATTAAATTTGACTTGGCTCGGCGAAGTGACGAAGTGAACAATTGCGTCGGTTCCTCGCTTTCGACCTTTTGTTTTCGTGCGAAAAATCCCTATTCGGTCAGTGGTTTGTTCGGTGTGGATCCTATTCCCGTGTTAGGGTTCGCGGACAGGGTACTCCCGGCGCAGAAACGGGTGGCGCCCTTTTCTCAAAAATATATTTCCCACACCCCTCTTCGCGGGTGAAGCCGGGTGGGATTGCCCAAAACCATGGCCAGGGTTGGCTGCGGTGTAGTAGCAACGTTGCGAATATGGTTGTAACAGCGGGTTTTATGAGGCAGAATTAACAAAGGTCAAATACCTTGACGTTTATATAGTTGAAAAAATCTTGAAAAGGAGGGGGAAACAGGCCTCTGTCAAGTGGCTTGGCTTTCCCGCTACTCACAATTCATGAATCCCTATAAAAGATATTGTGTGGAGAGAAGCGAATAGTAGTAGCAATGTTGACTTCAAGGCTCGACTTTGATCGTATTAAAACCTTCACCAACCTAGCGGTCGACCAAAGAAAAGCGCTTACGCAAGCACGAAGGGGATTATATTCTACACCAACGTAAAGGATTACGTAAAATGTTACTTTTGCTCGTTGGTGATGATGTAGAGGCCGAGCATTTTCTGGATTCACCAAACTGTTGCTACGCTACCGGAAAGGATGTCTGTAGCATATACGAGAACCTCCCCGCAAAAGAGCCCGTTTAAAAATCATCTGTGTTACGGCTAAGGTACTTTAATATTATCGGATTAGTTTTCATACAACTCATCATGATGGGATTATGGGCACAATATTATGATCTTTGCTACGTCCACACCACAAATTGTACGCTCTAAAAATTACATTTCGGAGAAACAATTGTAACCGCATATTTTACAATAGTTAATGTCACCGCAAAGCTGTTAAAGATGAACTTTTTCAATAATAAATATGTTATTACAACGATTGTCTGTCTTTGATTTCAAAATCATTCACTTCACCTTCACCGAGTAAGGAAGAAAAATTATAAAATCTCAATTTCCATTAGCTTACGCATTCTTATTCTTTGAATAGATACATGGAAATATGTCTGTTGATTAAGCGGGCACTGTGCCACCGAAAACACAATAATGCAAAGCTGATATGATAACATAATTGGACAAATTAGCCTGACGGCTGTTGTTTGCCGGCATCCACATTACCGGCAAATAACTATCTTCACGCAAAACAAACAAACAAACAAACGCTTTTCGAATGCAATGCAAAACGCAAAAAATGTGAAAGTAAACATTGCATCTAGATAATGTAGCCAGCTGACTCTCAATTCGCGAATCGTTCCCAAAAGACGCTGCCAAAATACACGTGCTCGACGTAAACACGTACATGATCCATATAGTCAACTCACTCGCACTCATCGCAACGGTGGCGACTTCAACACATGAGTGGTAGCAGGCTCCGCCCGAAAATTCCGACGTTGGAGCAATGTCAATGTAATAAGCGCTCACGAAATTTGAGGTCAAAGCAGGCCTTCTCGCTCGAAACGTATAATCTGATCTCTTCCCACCATGCCAAGCCGCTGTTTTTGACGGCACCAGAAACCAGTTTTCCATACAAAACAGCATCGGCACTTGACGGTACTAGAGTATACCTGTTGTTTACTCGCGTAATGCTATTTTAAATGCAAGGTCCCTACCTTACTACTAATTATGTGAATTTGTTTTGTCAGCCACATTCAAACTACCTGGGAAGTGTGCATCCACGAGAACGGTCACCGTCTTGGGGCTGGATTTCATCCTATCCACACTAGGAGTTTTCTATTTTTGAACAGGAACTTCTCCAAGAAATGCGTTTAGCCTTTCTGATAGAGGACTTAAACTCCTTCAGTTTGAATTTACAAGAAGACCAGTCATTGGATTTTTTAGCCCAATTGAAAGACTTTCTACATACCTTCCGCAACTCCATAATATCTCTGTTCCACAATGGGAGCTTATACTTCCCCCTAAGCTTCGTTGGACTTCATGCAGATCTTGCTGTTTTATTGAAGGCCGATGTAAGGGTCCCAAAGGCTTCCTCAAAACCACATATGTCTTCAATGTTTGGAGGTCCACCTTCAAGCGCAGTTTCGAATACTGATTGGTATTTGACGCTATCCATCCCCCTTTTGTTAATGAAGATTGGATTTCTCAGAGGATGAAAAGCCACATCAAACCTTATTTTTAGATAATCAGAGAACGAGCACTCATGTGATATATCCCGTTCCTTGATAGCCTTATACAAGTGCTCGTTCGTTAGAGTGATATCCAGAACCTCTCCACGGCTTGCCGTAATGAAAGAAGGATCCTCGTCTTTGGTAAATAGGGCCAAGTTATGCAATAAAATGAATTCAAAGAGTGTTTGGCCTCGTTTGTTCGTATCGGTGGTATCCCAAATACGAAGATGGGCATTGACGTCTGCCCCGACTATCATAAGGATACCTTTTTTGGTGGCTTTTCTTGTAATTCTCTGCAGGCTGGTAGGAGGTGGCAGAACTAATGTGCCATATAGCAGGAGACAGCCAAAAAGGTTTGAACTGCCTTTCCACTACTATGGAAACGGTGTCTTGGTCATTGAAATCATGCAAGGTTAAAAACTTCAACCCTTCTTTTATGATTATGCAAGCTCTTGGTTTACCTATTGTATTGAGTGATACTGTCTTGTACCTCGTCTTATTGAGCCCACAAACCCAGTTTTTTAAAATCCACGGTTTCTGAGCTAGTACAAGCTTCTCTCATTTTGGAACAGGTGGTGGAGCAGTGCGGCAGATGCCGTCTTGAAGTGATAGAGGTTTATTTGGACAAACCCTAGCATCACGACACAAGGTTTCATCCACCTCCTCGTCAGATAAGGACATCCCCTCCTCCTAAACCATATCAAGGGATTGTAGAAAATCCCTAGCCAACTTCGCAATGGAGGCTGTGTTTCTTCCGTCATCGGAAAAACGATCCGATTCGAAGAGGTCCGCAGTCGGGTCTGCTGATGCTACTACAGTCATCCCACTCCCACTCTCTATGATCGGTTGCCATACGGCTTCCCCAGTACGGTCCTTGCGGTACACTCGCAGAGTGATAGACGAGAAAGCGTTGCTTATCACCCCACCCTTGGATTCTTAAAGAGCAAGCGACTCCTCATTGAGGATTAAAAGAGCCTCTCCCTGTCCATTGCTAGGCTCACTTACCTTAACTACCTTCCAATTGTCCACCGGAGGATCAGAATTGCTAAGCTTAATCAGTTCAACATTTTTTTCCCGTATGAATGGATCCGCTGGTATCCATGCTCTGGACCTAAGCCGATTCGGGATGTCTTCCCTGGAGACAGCTTTAAACTTTGCCTCGGCCCAAATTTTTCCCAATCTGTCCACAGCCTGCTTGTGCTAAGCATTGATCCGTGCAAGCTATCAGCTTGACATGACTCTGGTACCAACCAGCGTCACGACAAATCGGTGGAGGGCGTGTATTTGCTTCTAGTATGGCTTTGTATACCGGAAGAAGAGCAATTTTCACATCTTCCAGTTTGACGGTGAGATGGTGCCATCACTACTACTCCTGTCGATGACAGACCAAACCAGGCTGTCCTTGACCGCTTCACTGAAACTCCCGCCGCAGTTAACAGGGTTGGGTATGACTACTCTTGGCCCTTGGGGACCGACAGTTGAACACTCTGCTGATTTGGAGCTCCCTAATTAGATCCGCATCTTTTGTGAGTTGCCACTTCCTTTAAAATAGAGACTTTGTGAGCCTTTTTTGTGGTGGTTGTGCATTTAAGAGAGATTTTGTCCTTTTGGGAAAGACAATTAGAAGGTAAATCTTTCAGCCTTTTCAGGATTTTGAAGGCAGATCTTCTGTCCCTGTAAGCTGTAAGAGAGAGTTTTTGAGAGTTTCCCTTATGAGGATATGTGCTCAGAGCCGGGCCAGGGACTAATCAGGAATCCAAACTTACCTGAACCTACACGGCCAGACTAGTGGCGACAAGTTTTGAACGTACCACGAGGCCTGCCAGGGTTTTACCGGGACGGAGGAAGCAGTGGCATTAGCATGAAAGCCATTTCCACAGGATGTCACTCTTGCGTACTCAGGTGACAGAATACCACAACTACCAGCTTAAAGCATCAAACAAAGTCATTAAAACGAGAGAGTTGCTCAAGAACATATGAAGTCGTGCCGTGCTAGATCATTTACCGTTATCCAGGATGCACCGAGAGGAGGCGATCTACCTTACATCCTAACCTTATCTACCTACTTGTAGTTAAAAAGCTGCAGATTAAAAATCAACCAACAACGAGAAGGCAACTGTGGCACAAGTGTAGATTACAGAACCATAATTGTTTACAGTTGTAAACTTTTGGATTGGTGTGTTGGAGCAAAATTTTTGATGCATGATTGGATAAAGTCAAATTGAGAGTAGCGCATAAAACAGATATAAACGAAGGTGACACCTATCGTAACTAGTCGAAAATTAACGGCTTTTGAATAACTGGTGCAATTTTAAAGTACTTGGAAGTTACAACTGAAGAAAAGGATGAATGTGCAAGTATTCACAAGAGCCAGTCTCTTAATTGAACATGATCTCGAGAAAATTGTATTGAAATACAATCAATAGTTAATCACCAAGTATCATAGACTATTTTTCCACAAAATGGTTCAATTGGCATGGTATGCTTGCAAACTATCTTTTGAAAGAGACCTTTTTTAAAGTTAACAAAGTTTGTTCATTCAATGATCTTCTCAAATACGTTCCTGTTGTAAACCATAATCATTAGGCTCAAAAAAACTATTTCAAATGTTTCTATGAAAACTACTATTCCGTTTCATGTACGAGACTATAATCCAAAAAATATTAAAAAATTTAATATTTGTGAATCAGAACATCAACTTAAAAAATTAAATCTTGTCAATTGAATTTAATCTATTCTCAAGGAAGTTGTGTTGTTCTTCAATTTATACTATTGAACAGCTTTTTTTCTGATGTTATCTTCGTTCATTGCTCTTATCACACTCCACCCAATTTGCAACCAATGCAAGGAGATGAAAAAAATTTGATTCTTGAAACAAGAGCTTATCCGATTATCTGGCTGGAATTTCGCATAAACCATACCAATGCAAAATTATGCAGCTGTTAAACAATAACAACAAGACACAAGATTTTTCTAGAAACAATGAAATTCCACCATGAGCTTTGATTTTGCCCCGAATACAACAACTTTTAAATACCCAACCGTTTCAAACTGAGTTTTTAGTTTAGTTCAATTAACAAACAGCTAGCTTTGCACATTGTTGATTCACCTAAAAACTGATAACTTTCACTATTTAAAAACAACAAAATGCCGAACGGGAAACCAAGACACAACCCTAAGATCGTGGGTAAGACCAAAGAACATACAACATAAAGAAGTCGAATGCTCGAATACTTTTTTCCTCCACGAAATGTTATCAAAGCTGGACATGTGGGGGAAACGTAAGGGGTGTTGCACGAGCAGAGAGAAAACGCTTTCAGCAGGCAGCTTTTTGTCAACAAACAAGCGTATTTCGATGGTTATACATCTCTTACGTTGCTCACGTAGATGTTGGCGGAAAGCTTTTCGATAGACTCATTTCAGATTTGGCAAAGTGAAATGATTTCTGAAAGCACTCGGGCGGTTATGGAAAACAAACCATACTAAAAAAGCGAATATCATTCGATTGATGTGATTTGCATACTTTGTACTTCCAAATAATTTAATTTATTTTGATAAAATATCGTGGAAGACATATACTGCTTTTCAAAAAAGTCTATAAAACTACTTCCTCGAGCATGAAACATAAATATGTGTTTTTGACTACAATTTTGGGATGCTAGTACCTTAACTTAAATTTTAAATATAGGATTTCAAGTACATAATTTCTAGCAATTTAATAGTCTGTGGAAATAAATCCATTATGACTTGTGAATTTCCACTCCACCCTAGAGGTATCACATACAGAGCGTTAACTGATTTAGAGTGATCGGTTTCCCCAAGAACAGATTCACTCCAGATAAACTCCAATAAATTCACTTACAAAATGAGAATTGCATATGCGCAATTTTGTATCAACCGTCACAGACTCGAAATTGCAATTTTCCCGCCATATTATTCCCATCGGCGAATCATACGCCGTAAAATTAAATAATTTACACTTGGTTCCCTTCTGCACTTCCCACAATGCTGCAGACTGCACTTAAGACCGGATTTCGTTTTATTTTCATCCATTATGCACTTCGTTACGATAACGATATGATAACGAATATGAATAATTGCTTCAGCACATCGCCAACCATATGTCATGAGCTTTTTAGCAAAAGCTCTAGCTCTCTCAAAATAATAACTCTCCATTGCTCGGCGGGTTCTAGCGCCAGAACCCGCCATATAAAATTTTGGGCGGAAAATTTTGTTCCAGATGCGACTTCTTTATGTTGTATATTCTTTGGTAAGACGCATCTCCCTTTACAGTGCACTGATTCTAACAGATGTTGAAAATTGACTTATTCATTAACGACGCTTAAAATTTGAAAGGCGTTTTAATCAAAACTCGTCATATTCGAACGTTTCAAGTTTTAGAACGCTATGTCTTATTTCTTTAAGTCTGATATAATTTATTTTCGTGGTCTTGAATAGAACTGGTGTAAAATGTTATTGTTTTTTATTCAAGACAACGACAACAAATTGTAAGCAATGTTAAATAGATTAAGACTAAAATCGTAACCCTTCAAATGTGAATTTATATTTCACGAAGTTGTGTATCTGGGTCATATCGTTTTTCAAATTGGAGTTCAACCAGGTCCTGAAGAACTTAAAGCCGATCAGCAGCTTTCTGTTCCTAAGAATCAGAAAGCAATTTAATCATTATGAGAGCTATGTGGTTAATATTTATTTATTTATTTTTCCGGAATTCGTCTTACAGACTAATATAGCCCAATTACAAAACAAATTAAACAAAACAGAAAAGAAATGAGAGTAATGGTCCAAACAGGCCACAGTGAGTTAGCTTCAGAAGCAGAATATTTAGACTGACAGTGTCGGATGCCTTACTGAAGTCATTGTACACTATATCAACTTAGGTACGTCTGTCGAGAGCCTGTGCAACAGTTTGGGTAAGTTCAAGGAGATTCGTATTCGTTGACCAGTTTGGAACAAATCCGTGTTAAAATTAAGAGCTTCGTATATTTTATTGTAGACAATGCATTCAAGGAGTTTGATAGAACAAGAAAGTAACGAAATGAGACGATAATTGGAAGCAGTGGAAAGTCAGTGAAAATGTTAGCCAACTTCCACATATTCGGTAAAATACCGGAGGATAAACTGGCATTAAAAATATAAGAAAGTGAAACGCATAATGAGGAGGATAAGGATTTAATGAATATATTAGGAAGCCCGTATGGCCTGGGGTCTACGATAGAATCTGAAGAAATAACTCATATTTGGATTTCAGGGTCAGTGGAAATAAAATCAAGAATAGGTGGAAAACAAAAAACGAGTATATATATTGAAAAAATGGAAGCAGGATATATTGGCGAAAAAAGTTCAGCAAATTTATCGTAGATTTTTTCTGGGGTCGAAATTTATTTACTGTCTAAGAAAATAGTGTTTTAGGAATATTGAACGAGGACGTAAGGAAATTAACATAAAACCAAAACGACTGTGTTTGGTTAGAATACAGCAAATTTCCGACAATACCGTAAAATTTATAATTTCCAGTTTGGCTGAAGCACGATGTTTTGAAAAAACAGTAAAGTTTCCCGGAGTTTTATTGGATTTGCGAAGCCGTAAAGCTTGGTTTTTACATTTGAAGATAGTGAGGACATTACGGGTCAGCCAGGGTCAGTAACCGTGGTACGACTATGGTAGGGAGTGAAACGAAAAATAAGGTCATAGACAAGAGAACCAAATTAAACGAGAGAATCTTCCCAGCCAAGTCTGTCAAAAAATGCCCAGGTAACCGATTTGAGGTCTTCCAACAGAGCAATGTAAATCGATTTGCAAAAGTTAAATTTAAGTTGTCCGCCTAGAAATAGAATCAGAATAGTCTGAGCTTTGGTCAACAAAAGGACAGTTCAAACAGCAGTTGTGGATGACGGGGGTCCAAAAACATGTGGGAGAAGAGCATTGGTTAAGGTTAAGTTATCAGGAACAATATTTGATTGAACAAGGTCAAGAAATCGACAGTTCAAGTTGAATGCATGGCTGAATTGGTGAAAACCCGGCAATGACAGAAAAATGGAGAGAAGGTTCGATGATCTATTAGAAAATAGAAGATTTCAATGCGAGGAAACATGTGCCAATAAATAGAGGGAAGATTGAAATCATCGCAGATGATAACATGTGACGATGGATTATGGGAGAGGCAAAACGAGGTTACAGCCTCAAAGAAAGATTCATAGAGCTCAAACGGAGAGTTACCACGGATGTAGGTTGAAGATATATACAATGAAGAAAAATGGTCAGCGAATACTTTGATGAAAACACATTCTATCATACGAGTAAGGAGGAAGTCTTCACAGAAAGCGCTAAAAAGACAATTCTTCACAGCTATAAGGACTCCACCACCATCTTTTTTATCAGATAGGTGAAGATCGCGGTCTTTACGATATATGGTAAAATGAGACTAAAGTTCAGAGCTAAAGATGCCAGAGCGTAGCCAGGTTTCGCTCAAACAAATGATAGAGTCGTTCGACAACTGGTACGATTGATCAAGATACTGTAACTTGGTTCGTAACGTACGTACGTAACGTACGTTTTGATAATAAATATTTTTTTCATATTGTAGTGTAATACAAGCTACAAAAGCGAACAAAACATATGTCGACCAACATAACGGACGTAAACAATATTTATACATTGCCATCTGATAACCCGGCACGAGGCAAAGCATTGTGAGTCAGGCTTTGTGGGTGTATTCCAAGTCCATTATAAACAATGAAATAAGAGCGACTCAGCAAACAATTGAAGACTAAAAATGTGCACTGGGAATGAGTTCAGCATGGCATAACAATGAAAACGAATCCGAGGTTATTGGCATTTTGTTGCTTACATCTGCAGTAAGGTTCTTGAAGGCAATAAACTGCTTGCACTTGCATTTTATGGCCATGGGAAAATATCGAAAATATATTTAGGTGAGGAACATATAAATAATATTTGATTAGTTAGTAAGTTGTACATGAGCAATATTTTTGTTTAAAAGAAATGGGAATCAATCAATAAAATAACATTCATACTAAAGAATGTGGACTGCCTACATCGGCATCCTTTTCTTTTGATTGTTCTTCGCGGCGCTTGCGCTGTATTAGAAATGTAGGCAGCTCACGCATGCCAACAGCTTTGGCGCTAGACGCCGATATTTAGGTGAGTCCCTCCCTCTGGGAGTTAAGAAAAAAACACAATGGCCCCATCTAACAAAGCGCATTTCATGGCGATCCTGCCAGCCTATTTCAATATATTAGAACATGAAACACTTGCAGATGATGACGTGGAATCTGTACTTACCATGGAAAGCTTTGCCGCAGTAACCATCACAAAAGATATGTTTAGAGCGAGTAAGTTCTCCAAAGGTTCACTTTGTGCATGTGAGACCAAACGAGGCGAAATAAGAGTCATGGCTTAAGGGGATTGGTAATTTGGGCGAAGCACTAAAAAGATTGTCTATGTACAGGTTTTAAAACCGGATAGTCAATATCACAACCGAACTAGTATCGACTGCTAGTTCGAGGTCCAAACCGAATAGTCAATATCTAGGTGAAAGTGATGAGCTTGAAATTCCATTAACCCTTTATTCGATTGTTCAGAAAAACAATGAAACAAAGGGAGCACCAGTGGCAACTTTTTCACTTTTTCCCCTTTTTAACTTTAAAAATTGAACTGAAGCACACAGTGAATGCAATCAATCCAAATGCGAAAAAGTCACGTAATGGCAGGAAAAACTCTCGGAAACAGACTGAAAACGGTTGGTGGCAAAACACAACTCAACCAATCCGGGCATATGTTCAAGTGTAATAACGACATCGTCCAAATAAACGAAACACTGAATTTCATGTAGACCTGACACGAACGTATTCATGAGACGCTGATGCATTTTTTTATTCAAGAGGCATCTTCACGTACTTTTAGTTATCCAGAGATGTCGTGATAGCTGTTTTAGCACGCTCTTCTCATATTTATTTGATAGAAACCATGAACGAGGTCTAGAGTTGTAAAGTATTAAGCATGTCCCAATTGATTTAGGATTTCTGTGACGTTGCTTCATTTTCGAAAATCAATGACAACTCTTCATTCGCATTGCCAGAGACACCCTGTTTTTTTTTGGAACCATCCACGTGGGAGTTACAATAGATAAACAATCAAACAGCTTACGTTTCTTCTAAACATCCGTTTGCTAAAGGCAACATCATTCGTTAACATAAACTACCCAAAATCATAACTTCATTATGATTCATATTTTTCACTAATTGTTTACGCAGCTGCATCCATTACGATTCATAACTTCTACTAGATGTTTAAACAGCTGCATCCACCCATTGTTTATGCTGACATAGCTTTCGTATCCAACTTCATTAACTGTTGATCAGCTTATCTTTTATTTCCCACCCACAAAATTTCATTTACGCAATTTCGAGTTCTTAGGAGGTCTACCGAACGAGTGGAGATAACAGCTGCAAGGGGGGTCAATCGCAATGAGTACAAATAACAGCAAAGAGGATCCACACAGCCTGGAAGCAAAGTAGAAGCAGGTGACGAAGGACTCTTCTGTAGGGAAGATGACCATTATTTCCAATCGAATGACAAACAGCCAAACCCTCACTTCTTTGAGGGGTGCATGCACCAACGCAGCTATGCCAAAAGCAAGCTCCACTCCAGTTAAGCACTAGCGGCAACACCAAGGTAACTGCGAACAAGGCGGCCCGCACTGCTGCTGGCACACCCTACAGCACCGCTTCCACTTCAGGTAATAAGAAGCAGCAAAACCCCTCAGTTGCGGCTTGGAGGGACAGAATATCTGCCTTCAAAGTCCTGAAAAGGCTGAAAGATTTACCTCCGGATGGTCTTTCCCAGAAGGACAAAATCTCCCTGGAATTTTCAACCACCACAGTAGAGACTTGGTTGGTTGGTTGTGGTGGTAGCTCTCTTTATCAAAAAAAATGGCTCACTTAGGGCAAGAAAGGCCCATTGTGATACCACAAAAAGACGAGGGCAGCACTAGAACCAATAAGATGACGGGAACCATTTCGATTCTCGTATATAGGCGGCTATGCAGCCGATATTTAAATCAGCTACTTCTGTGAGGCTGTTCAGGAATGGTGAGCCTAAGGTTTTCATGCGTTTCCTGGACAGTGCCGGGCATCCACATAGACAGTGTTGGACTGTCTCTTCCTTTTCCTCCGATCTGCAACTCCGGCAGAAATCGTTGAAGGGAACGCCCAACCTTTCTGCGTGCCTGCCAATTAGACAGTGCCCCATCAAATAGAACTCAAGGTTTCACGACTCGTGTTCAGGAGCTGCTTGGTGCGTCTGGAACTCAAAGCACGCCAAGTTTGCCTGGCTGTCCTGCAGGTTTTCTCCAACAACCAGGCTCTATTTGTAGCCTTGCTGTAATGCTGCTTAAATCCCAGCTTTATAGAAGCTAGAGGTTGACCGACTTTGGGTGTGAGTGTATACTCCTGCAGCAAAGTGCCAGCTCTCGCTAAGGCATCCGCTTTGCAATTTCCCAGTATATCACTATGTACCGGTACCCAGTGTAGAGTCTCTTATCACCTTCAACTGTGCACGGCATTCCATCACCATCATGGATGAGGTGTACACGTAAAATAATGCTTGGATAGCAGCTTGACTGTCTGAGAAAATATTCAGGTTTCTTATGGGAATTTTCTGATTTCTCAGCCAGTCTACTGTCTATTGCAATGATCTGCGCCTGAAAAATACTGCAGTGATATGTGTTGAGAATTCATATTTTGTCCAAATTCATACACACACACAGAATACACAAATAGCATGTTTGTTCAGTTGTTAAGTGACCCTCGAGCAATAAACTCGTTTTTGTCTTAGGCTACGCTTTGCCTTTCATTTAACTTTTAGCGGCAACATTTATTTTTTCCAATAGGTTATGGGCCCAGTCAACGATGACAGAATAAAGTAAATGATAAGTGCAAAGTGAAGAAATTAACAATATCTACGAACGATTGTGAAATTTAGTTGCAGAGCAGTAAAAACGAACAATTCTAGAAGATACACATGTTGCTTGTTTTCTTCGGTGTGAATAGTAGATTCGTTTTGGAGAACGTTTTGTGGTACTTAGTTTTTCGCGGATAATCGTTGAACGTAATTATTAAACTCTTAACAATTCATAATGACTGAAAGTGATTTAGTTAAAATTGAAAAATTACAAGAATCATCACAATGGTCAACATGGCGGTTTACAGTAAGAATCGTGTTGATTGCAAATGATATATTCGATGTAGTTACGGGTGACGAAAAGAAACCGGTTAAAATTCCTACTGAAGCGGGAGTGGTTGCTGCAGACGAAAAGAAAATTCTGGAATCGAAACGAAAAGATGCACGGGCTCAGAAAATCATTGCGACATCACTCAGTGAAAAGCCAATGATTCATATTTTAAATTGCAAGACAGCAAAAGAAATGTGGGATAAATTGCACACAATTTTCGAGCAAAAGCATGAGGCTGGCAAACATTTACTTCAGTAACGGTTCTTTTCATTCTCAAAAGATAAAGGTGATGATATGGCAACGCATATTTCAAAACTTGAAAGCATCGTACAGCAATTGAAAGATTTGGATGTTAATATCGATGAAAATATGATCATTACAAAGATTCTTATGACGTTACCGGCTGAATATAAACATTTTGTGAGTGCTTGGGAATTTACGGAGAAACGTTTGCAAACGATTGACAATCTAACAAGTCGTTTGATGATCGAAGAAAGCCGTGTGAACGCAAACGAATGTCATGAGTCATCGGAAGAATTTTTCTCGCGTCGGAGTGGTTTATTAAAAAAGAAACAAACTGTTCGCCAATACAATTTTTCGAATAATTCTGACAAGCAGACAAACTTTCCACGAAAAACGGCAAAATGCTTTAATTGTGGAGGTGATAATCATTTCAAACGTGATTGCAAAGCTCCGAAGAAATCCAAACAAATAAATCGACCTGAAAAAGAAAACAGTTCGGAACGGGATAATAGGAAGGCATTCTTCTCCAAAATCACAAAAACAACGTCGGTTGAGATCTGGTTTGCTGATTCGGGTTCATCAGATCATATTTGTAATCGTCGTGAGTGGTTTCGAGACTTCGATGAATTTGGCGTTCAACGAAGCATAACAGTGTCTGACGGTGGCAAAACGTATGCATATGGTCGTGGCAAAATTGATATTTTGTCATACACAGGTGACAAATGGATCGAAAACACATTGACAAATGTTTTGTATGTGCCGAATAATTATGCAAATTTGTTTTCGAAACCAGAGTTTTGGACAATGGTCATAACACTAGAGCGATTAGTGGGCTGTATGAAGTGTTGGATGCAAACCGAGTTGTAGCAACCGGTGAGCGATGTGGATCTTTATTCAAAATGAACTTTAAAGTCATCGTACCTGATCAACGGAATGGTTCGTCAGCAAACATTGCAGTAAAAATGAATTCGCTTCGTGAATGGCATGAGAAATTGGCACATCAGAATGTTGCACATGTTAGAGATTTTTTGAAGAGTCGAAATATTGACTTTTCGGATGAAAACTTCAATTGTGATGGATGTGCATATGGAAAGCAGCACAGATTGAGTTTTGAGACACGTCAAGAAAAGTCGACAGAATGTGGAAACATAATTTACGCTGATGTTTGCGGTCCGATTGACATAAAATCAATGGGTGGATCCAGATATTTCGTTCTTTTCAAAGATTATTTTTCGCACATGCGTTTTGTTTACTTTTTACATCAAAAATCCGAAGTATGTGCAAAATTCAAGACTTTCATTAAGTTGGCTGAGAAAGAATGTGGTCATCCGATCAAAATTTTACAAACAGATAACGGAACGGAGTTTCTAAATGAAGAAATGTCATCATTCATGGAAGCCAATGGTATCCATCGTCGTTCAATACCATATACGCCACAAACAAAATGGTAGCGCTGAACGAGAAATGCGTACAGTTATGGAAGCTGCAAAGATCGATGATTCATGCAAGAAATTTGAATTCAGACCTATGGGCAGAAGCTGTCAATTCTGTGGTTTATGTACTGAATCGAACAGGCACAAGCACAGTGAAAGGAAAATCACCATTCGAACTTTGGTATGGTAAGCAGCCAGTAATAGATTATTTCCAAGTGTTTGGCTCCGAAGTTTATGTGCATATTGTAAAACAAAAACGCAAGAAGCTCGATCCGAAATCAAAAAAATGCATTTTCGTTGGCTATGATGAAAATATGAAGGGTTATCGTGTTTTAGATCCTGAAACGAATAAAATCGAAACGGCTCGAGATGTCAAGTTTCTTCAGAAGGAGGTTGAGTTTTCATTGTCACCAATCAAGCAAAACAACAGTAGTTGTAGTGATGTTAATGAAGAGACAACTGAATTGACCCAATCGGGGCAATCAACAGAAACTGATGAAATTCCAGCTTTTGTTCAAACGGAACGTATCCGACGGCGAGTACCGACCACATTGGCAGGATTTGAAGCAGAAAACATAATTCCAGGTCGATTAAGAAGCTGCAATGATCATGGTTTACTGGATCAGTCGATTACATTCTTATCAATACAATGCGAACCGAATTCATACGATGAGGCTCTAGCATCCAGTGATCATAAACAGTGGGAGCGTGCTATGAAAGATGAATTGGATTCATTGATCATTAATGAAACATGGGAGCTTGTCCCAAGGCCAGAAAAGCAAAAAGTGATCGATAGCAAATGGGTGTACAAAGTGAAAACAAACCCAGATGGTACAATTGGTCGATACAAAGCTCGGCTTGTGGTACGAGGTTTTAATCAACAATATGGAATTGATTATGAAGAAACGTTCAGTCCCGTGGTACGTTATAATTCATTGCGAACATTGTTATCGATTGCAGCGGCAAACAAAATGAAACTGAAACAGTTTGATGTGAAAACGGCTTTCCTGTATGGTGAACTTGAGGAAGATGTGTACATGCATCAGCCAATTGGATTTAGTGACAACAAAGATCGGGTATGTAAATTACGGAAGAGTCTTTATGGCTTAAAACAGGCGTCCCGGTGTTGGAATCACAAATTCAGGTCGTTCATCGCAAAGTTTGGTTTCATTGCTTGTCAAGCGGACACATGTGTCTTTGTCAAATTAAATGGGGATGACATAGTCATTTTGGCGTTATATGTAGATGATGGTATAATCATGGGAAATAATGCACGAAGCATCGAGTTGGTGATTCAACATCTTCAAAATGAATTTGAGATTAAATTGGTCAATGTTGGATGTTTCCTGGGCATTGAAATCAAACAACTGGAAGATGGTTCTATTTTTATTCATCAACGTGGCTATGCACAAAAAGTTCTTCAAAAATTTCAAATGGAATCGTGCAATCCCGTCTCAGTACCAAGTGATCCGAATCAAAAGTTGAGAAAATTTGAGGATACAGACAATGCAAATTATCCGTACCGACAATTAATTGGCAGTCTAATGTATCTTGCCATCGCTACGCGGCCTGATATATGCTATGCTGTCGGGGTAGTCAGTCGATTCATGGAAAATCCAAAGCAAATTCATGTGAATGCAGCAAAACGCATTATAAAATACATCAAAGGTACACTGAACTATGGTATCCTATACAAAAGTGATGGTGCAATGAAAATTCATGGATTTAGTGATTCAGATTATGCAGGAAACATCGATACACGGAAATCAACAACCGGTTACGCATTTTTTATAAATGGTGGCATAGTTAGCTGGTGTTCACAAAGTCAAAGATGTGTTACGTTATCGACAACCGAAGCCATGAATTTTCATTGCGCCATCACTTTTGTATAGGATACCATAGTTCAGTGTACCTTTCATGTATTTTATAATGCGTTTTACTGCATTCACATGAATTTGCTTTG